>PVHY01005388.1:0-65522 GCA_004024945.1 Uropsilus gracilis | reverse complement strand
TAATATAACAATTTCAAAAGGAGCTATTATACATTTCTCTTTAACACTTTTTACTGTTTGTTATCTTGTACAAACTTAAGAATTCAGTGCTTTCTCTCTCTCTCTCTTACCTCTCATCCCATCCTCTTAAGTCTTCTTTCCTCAACTTGTAATTATTTTACTTCCTTAATCTACATTTGATGATATTTATACCTTTTCTTCTATATATTCTTCATATTTAAATATTTCATGCAAGGATCTCTATTTCTATACACAGGCTTAGAGTTCTGGTGTTATTCTCGTGAGAATTTTCTTTCTTTCATTTATTACCTAGTGTTGTCATTGACAATGACATTCTCATTAACCAAATTCTAAACAGTCCTCTGAATCCAAAAAGATCCCATCCCTAGGTATGACTCAAAAGTGCATTTTTAATAAGAATTCTGCTAAGTCAGTTTAGTCAGAATCTCACACCCTCAATATTTGAAAAAAATCTACATCCCTCTCTCCCCGATACGATATTTGATCATCATGACTTGCCATTAGCAGAATCCTATCTAGTCATTTTTGCCAGATACCCCCTTATCTCTAATTTTTAAAGATCATACTCCTCCACATATCCCCTATACTGCTCCTTAACCATAATTAATTTTACTTGTATCTGGAGTTGAGCCCAATCACTCGCCCTTACTGTAAATTTCTTCTGCAGTAATTCCTATACCTACAGAGATTCTCCTGAATAAAGCCCATCTTTCTATTTTAAAAAGTGAAAGAGCAATTTTTTATCGCCACCACTGGACATTTTGAGAGGAGAGAGAGCTTCTCTCCTATTTATCAACCTGCTTACCATTAAGAACAATTCATCTGCTCTAATGGGAATTTGACCTCCTTCTATTTATCTCTGTCAAATTTTCTAGCCTTTGAGAAATTAATTTCAACTACTATCATATTATGGGCAGAAAACACAATGTCTCTCACTTTGCTACAATCACTATTTACATAAACCCTATCAACTATCTTGATAATCACTTTCCACTTGATAATACCGATGAAGCTGTGAGCACCAAGAAGCAAATCCCTTTTCTGTGATACATTCACAAATGTATCACATCTCAATGTATGACTTCTTTGGTCATTTCTGTTTATTACTGAACTCAGACATCAGAAATAAATTATTTTGCTCCATATTTCATGTGCCAAGTTATACACAGAGCAAATGCTATACTCCCTAGGAAATCTCTTTGGCATTTGGAAGCAGCATGTACACCCAACCCCGGCCCCATTCTTAATAATAGCCATGATTGTTATCTTAATATTTTGTTTTCCCAAACCAAACACATAGACGATCACTAGCTCCTTTGGTTGGGTTATCAGTACTTAACCATCAGTTCACAGCATACTTGCTATCACATGCCTTCTCCATTTCTTTGGTGAACTTCATTCACTTTCCTCTGAACAAAACTTCAGAATTCTACTCAAAAGAGTACTTCAGGTGGTCATTCCAGTATGCTCAAATGATCTAAAGAGTTTTTATAACATCTATTTGCTGTTCAGTATTATTGGCAAGAACTCTAAATATAGTCTCATCATCATCATCCCCCACCCTTTTTTTTCCCAAACATTTGGAGTTAGGAAATGATCAGAGAGGTTTCTGCTGGGTTGCTCAAACCTGACTTCATTCACCACTCTGGCTGGATCACTACCCAGGCAGGACCCAATCTATTGCTTACTTGATTTAGAAACACAATTAAATGGATGGTTTCTCTTTAAAAAAATCTAAAAAGTTCACAAAATGTATTCATAGGATATTGATACATAAAATAGTATATTTCCCTAAATAGAGAAACCTGATAAAACTAATCAAAGATTAGACTATCTATCTTGTTTGCAGTATACATATTCCTTTGCAATTCATCATATGAGCAACTGTAAGTTATTATGTATGACAACTGGATACAACAAAGGCTAGAATATATACATAATACAGGGATGGACCTCCTCTATTTGTGGGCAAAAGTCTGCCAAGTAGAGATTCAGTCCTTCCCCCTAGGATCATTTTCTTCTGTTCTATTCTCCATGCAAACTATACACTCTCTATTTACTTTGTTTAGTAACTTGAAAATAATGCCTGCCTAGTATGAATGCCTATAACATTTACAGTGTTTTAAAATAATAATAATAGTTGACACTAAGTACCTACTATTTTCCAGGTTCTACTTTGAACGACTTGTTTATCTTTATAGAACGTTACAGAGTCAGTACTAATTACACTCTCTATTTTAAAAAATGCACTGATAAATGCATATTTTTCAAAAGTGCACATAAAATATGACTAACAAGAAAACAAACCTTAAGTGTCCACCACCTTGCTTAAGAATGTGCATCTCTTTTGTCTGTATCTCAGATGTGATGTTCATAATTTCCTTTCTTTAAATTGGTTTATTGACTTATCTTTTATCTTATTGATTTGTAAAGTTTTTTTTTGCAATATCATGAAGATAAATATTTTCTTTCATATGAATTTCTGATGTTTTCTCCCAGTTAGCTCATTTTCTTTTCTCTCTTCTTTCTTTATTGTAATGAATTTTAATGCAGCCAAATTTATCAATATATGATTTTACCATTTTTGTTTCTAACTGAAAAAACCCTTTACATATCTGAGATCATAATAATATTCTTCTGCATTTTTCACTAATTCGATTTTGCCTTTTATTTCCTGGAAATGACTTTTATAAATATCACAATAGACAGTTGACTATTTACATATTGTAGATGAAGAAAAGAAGCAATAGTTTTATCTAAGGTCTATAGATGGTAATTTGCAGAGCTAAAACTTGAGTACATGCAATGTGGAATGTCTATACTTCCTCTGAGAGTATGATGTGAAGAATTTTACAGATTAGAAAACTGAGGTTCAGCAAGGTTAACTAACTTGTTTAAGGTAACACAATCAGTAAGAGCTACAGGGAGTATGCAAATTCTAACTCTCCTTATACCAGTGTGTATATGTTCTTATATACATTCTGTTTTCCTAAGATCACATGTTGGTCTGTGAATGTTTTTCCACAAACTCTCTGTTCTAGCCACTTTATTCTGAAAATAATTTTGTTCTCTACTACTGCAGAGAGATGACTTTATTCAAGTTCTTTGTTTTTAACTGGCTTGGCCCACAAAGTGAAACTTCATCTCCTAGTTTTGGATTCATCTTATCCCATCTTTTTCTGAATTTATCAGATAACCTTATTTCTAAGTCTGAATTTATATGTAATTTTCACCTCTGAGAGTCCCATCTGCTGACCTTCTAATATACTGCATTCAAATACTATTTATATCATATCATCTTACATT
The DNA here is from genome assembly GCA_004024945.1 of Uropsilus gracilis. NCBI lineage: Eukaryota > Metazoa > Chordata > Mammalia > Eulipotyphla > Talpidae > Uropsilus > Uropsilus gracilis. The sequence goes on along the minus strand of PVHY01005388.1, from coordinate 62,195 downwards.
CAGCTTCATGTTATCACTTTTTCAGTGATTGCAATTAACACTTCAAGCATTTCTTTGATCTTGCTCCTTTCCTTCTTCTTGAGCTCATCTTAGACTGCACATCCATTTAATTCACACTTAGTTACTTCTATAGAAGTCAAGGTTAATAGCTGACTTTTCATTGGCATGCCCTATAAGGGGTAGAGAGAAAGCTAAATTTTCTGATAAAAGTGTGATATGTTTCTGACGCCTGAAGAAGCATAAATACTCAACTTCCGTGGTTACTCTAATTTCAAATTAAAGGAACTGGTCATTTAAAAATTTTTAGAAGGTCCTTGATTATCTAAATTATTACCTTGATTACCTAAATTGTCCCTAAGTACAGATTTAATGCATGTAAACTAATCTCTATTTATTAACATATTGTCTTCCATTGAAAATACCATTTGATCTAGTACTTAATGAAATTCTACTCATTCTTCAAAGCTAAAGCCAGCTATCACCACCACCCCCAACCAATTTTTCTGCCTACCCAAAGCAGAATTTAGTTTTTTTCTGACAGAAATACAAGCGCATACCTAAAGCATATAGTATCACTCTTAATTTATTATACTCAGTTTTATAGTACTTTGGTATTATAGATACAAAATTCTCTATTATAATTTCATTAGGGAATAAATTCCAGTCTAATTTTAGGGAAAATTAATAAAATCCAGCCTAACTCCTTAAAATCCTTAATTTTAGGGAACTACAATAATCTTTCTTATCTAAGGTTGCAGTTACCCTACAACCAGCATTATATAGGTATAGGTACAATAGATAGGTATATTGTAGCAACCGCTACAATAGATAGGTATATTGTAGCAACCGCTACAATATAGGTATAGGTATATTGTATAGGTATATAGGTATATTATATAGGTATATTGTAGCAACCGCTGGAGGTATCATTGACTGAATGAAATTGCTTCAATTGGGTTTGAGTCCTTTCGTCTCTCATGAAATTATTTAAGCTCTACACAAAATGCCTTGATGCAGGGAAGATAGCATGAATATAAACATAGACCCTGCTGTATACACTAATGAGGTAGATAGATGAGAAAATGAAAGAGTACTCATACAGTTTAGCAGTAATGCATGACTAAAGAACCAGTGTGACTCAATCACCAGCTTTGGAACTTAATGGTTATCGAGCCTTTATTATGTTTCCCAAACTAGTGGTACTTAGATGTTTTCATTTGAAAGATGAGGACATTAATTTTTTTTAACTTCCAGAAAGCTATTAAGAGTAGAGATAATGCACAGGGCATAATTTTTAATAACAAGGAGCCATTATTATCATTTGATGAGATATTGTATACTAGATATAATACAAATAGCCATTCAAAACAATTTAGACTAGAGAATATATCCAGATGACTAAATCAATGCAATGGTATTTTCACCCAAGCTATACTTATTCATGGATATGACTCTACTGGTGTAGATGTCAATTGTTAATATCACCTCAAAATTCACACATAAAAGAATGGGCAAGTAAATAACATTTATTGAATGATTGCTATCTGTCACATCTATATCAGATTTTTCAAATACATTATAGTATTCAATCTCCAAAGTAGCCATGTGGGTAAAGGAGAAATATTATCTCCTTATTTTAGCAGAGAAAACTGAGAAGCAGAGAGACATTAAATCTCTGCATCTCTAACACTGTAGTATAAAAATAGTCAATTATACTTCAGGAAAAAAATTGTTTGTATGTGAGTACATAAAGAAAATAGTTATTCTTTTTCCTATGGAGAATGATATTAAATAGTGACTTTGAACAGTTACCCTCAACCGCAATTCATGTGTGTTTATAGAACAGTGTCATCCCTTTGACAATTCAAATGACACATAATGTTCTATCTAGCATAACAACTGAAACCTAAGGTGTCCTTTGAAAATTTCCAATCTAATTTTTCAGAATGTAGTAGGCATATGATTACCAGTAAATGGAAGAGTGATTTTTGCTTTCCCATACAAGCAGGTAGCTATTTCGTCTCATAAGCAGTGGAAGGTTATTTTTAGATCAAATAGTCTCTTTGTTGGAATCATGACTTTATTATGCAATCTAGGCTGAGATGATGCAGAAAACATAATTAATTGTTGTTACAAATTTTGTCTATGCCTCTAGTGACAAATCAGAGGTTGGTTTCTTTTTCATTTTCTTTGAATTATAGGGAGAATTTTGATTATATTCTATATTTCATATATACTAATGATGCAGTTAGGCTCTTGATATTTAGTATTTTAAGTGAAGAAATATTTTAAATTATTTTTATGAAAGAATATTGCTCTATATTAAAGCCTCAAAATATTAATATTATGCTTGCCACCATAATTTTTTAAACATAAAGATTTCTAATCATGCATATACTTGTGTAACATACATATAAAGGTATATGTTGCATATATACACGGATGTATTTGTCACATATTTTGAATGTGTTGCCCACTGAAAGGTTTCTTTTCAAAAAAACAAGTAACAAGATAATAAATATGGAGGTTTATTTAATTAGAGCATAATAATACATGTGCCTAGATATGCAAATTTGAAGGCCATTTAGTTAGCATTTTTGTTATCCCAGATAAAAATGGCATGTAATGGAGAATATATTTTTTGATGAAAAAAATGTAGGTGAACTCTAATTTGGGATCGACCATAACTAGAGTGGCCTCATTTGATGCATACGTAGTTGCTGGCAGTGAAAGTGAAGAAACTGTGATTGAAGGAGATAGGATCTGACTCCTCTGTGACAATGAGTGTGGTTAGTGCATAAACTGTGGCATGAGTAGGGCAAATCTGAGTGCTCAGTGTCTAGGAATGAAAAGGGTAAGGAATGTTAAACCGGTACTGTGGGCACAGTCTTGACCTAGGAGACAATGTGAATGACAAACAACTAATATCATCTAACAATCTAACAGGTGATATTTTCTCACGATATAATGAATCTTTGTTTTATACAGGAAAACAAAGGAAGACCGAGAAGAGAGGACAACAATCAACTTGTAAGAGTGAGGCATACTTCCGAGAATTCAAGTTAAGAGGTAAATGGAATAGGCAAAGAAACCAGAGACCATCCTTTTCTTCTAGAAATCAAGTTATGAATGTGGTGTAGGTTTAAGGAACAGAAAACACTGTGACTCAGAAGCTATTGAAATCAACCAAAAGCTTATTGATGAAACACTAGACACCTGCCCCACTAGCTGACAATCACTTTAAAGTTCATTGCATGATAGATAAAGCTTTATAAATAACCTCTTACTTTGCCATAATTGGAACAGTTATAGAGGTAGGTACAGAAGAGCTAGAAGACACAGAGTTAGTTAGAAATAGGTTGACTTAAAGCTGAAATCTATTACTGACCTACCAGATGACAGAATAGAAATGAGAGTCAGGAGAAGGAATAATCATTGCTTCTCTGTGATTTTTGCAGCTAATACTTCAAAATTACTCACTAGAGATTTACCAATTTGAAAGTTTCCTCATGCAAATGTCCAAATCAGGCTTTTGAGGGATTAATTAGTATTTGAAAAAAAAATAACTGAATGAATGTTAGAAATTAGATGACTTAGATTTAAAAACAAATGGAAAAGCAACCTTTGTTTCTGTGATGTTTTTCACATAATTGAATGTCCCCAAATGCTTCACAAAGCATTTAATTACATGCTAGCAACAGAGAAAATGCTGGCATTGCTGTGTGCCAGCTCCAACCCACGGAGAATGGGGAATGTCAAGAGAACTCACCAAGTGTAAGGAATTTGCAGAAAACTCACTTACAGTCTTTTGGAAAGCTCAGTTCCTCCTTTCTTAGTACTTACAAGTTTCCAGAGGAATTAAGTATCCCCAACACACAGTTTACATCAGGTGGTCATGAGGATTGGTGGAATAAGGGGGTATTATCTGCAATTTGAGATCTCACTAAAGAATACCTGAGGACCTAAGAGCATGTAAGAGTGGAAGTAGAGAAGTTTTTGAGAACTTTAGCTAGAGAAAGAGAGTAGGTAAGGCCTGGGGTATACAAAATGAACTGGGATCATTTTAGGTTTCACTTCAAAGGTTGGCCTACATTTCAGCACACCCACTCTCTTTATATTCACTGGTAACAAAGAGCTCCCACAAGCACTTTCTTATTTGACCTTCAGTGCAGGGATGGCGTGATTGACCAGAACCTGAAATAGTTCAACTGTGAACTTGTGTGTGTCAAGGTCTTAAGCCTGAAATACAAATGCTATTAGGGAAATTGCTTGTGTTTTAGTATAGGGACATCATAAATAAGTGTATGAATACAACAAAAGGCTAGATTAAGCAAGGGTTTTATGAGGAAGAACTTGGTTTGCTGCTGAAATGAGTTCAGATTAAAATTTTCAGATAAACGGCATCAACTAAAAGCTTTTAAACAAAGATAAATAATTATTTATTCATTTTATTCTCTTAACATATACTTAGTATCTGTTGTGTGCTAGACACTGGCAATAAACATAGTGCTTGATCCCAAGGAGTAGATGGTTTAACAGAGAACTCTAGAGTAAATAAATACTATTTAATATGATAATGCCATTATAGCATCATATTTTAAGTTTATTTAGGAATAGCAACAATATACAAGAAATTGCTTGATTTAAGCTAAATATTTAAGGTAGAAGGTTCAGAAAATTTAAGTCAAAAGAAGTAGCTGATGAGATGACTTTTGACAGATCAGTGATAGTTCATTAAAGAAAGGAGCAGAGAAAGGGCATTCTAAGTACTGACAGAAACATGATCAGGGCCATGGAGACTTCAATCAGCCTGGTTTGTCTGGGAAACTGTGAGTGGTTGAGTGTATCTAGAATTCAGCAGTGAGGGGATGAGGTGGAAAGCAAATAGAGGGGCAGATAATCATCTCATGCTCCACACTATTGGGCTCTGGGTCTAGCAGCAATGTGGAGAAGAGATTAAGACTGGACTTAATTAGTTGACTGGTTAAGAGAATATCACAATTGCCCATTCATGGTAGGTCAGGGAGAAAATTGTTGGAAAAAGATCTTCTAATAAAAGGCAGCCATCCAAAATATAAAAAGAACTCTTAAAACTTAACAAAAGAAAATAATTTAATTAAAAACAGGTAAAGCACCTCATCAAAGAGGATAAACAGAAGGCAAATGTTCATATAAAAAGATATTCCACATCACAGGTTATCAGGAACATGGAAGTTAAAACAACAATGAAATACCACTAACATTGCTAAACATCTAGGATACTGACAACAACAAATACTGACATCAGTGTGGAACAATGGGAATGCAAAATAATACGGCCCTTTTGGAAAATACTAAATATACCCTTATATACAACTCAACAGTTGTGCATATTGGAATTTTCCAAAAAAGAGTGGAAAACCTTTATCAATACAAAAACTGCACATTGATATTTATTAATGAGTGCCAAAAATTTAGAAACGACCAAGTTGCTCTTTTTTGAGCGTATGGACAAACTGTGATATAGACAGAAAATGGAATACAATTTAATGTGTAAAAGAAATGAGTTATTAAGTCATTAAAAGACATGAGGAAACTTAAATCCAAATTACTGAAATATGAAAATGCTATATACTATATTAATTCCAACTACATGACAATAGGGTAGAGGGAAGGATAAATAGGAAGAACACAGAATTTTTAGAGCTATAAAACTACTCTGCAAGAGAATATAACAGTGGATACATTTCATTATATGTTTATTTAAACCAATAGAATATGCACCACCAAGAGTGATCTATATTATAAATTACAGAATTTGGAAAATGATGTGTCAGCATAAATTCTTCCATTATAACACATGTATCACTTTGATGAAGGATGATGATAATGATAAAGGCTATGCAATATGTGGGGCCTGGAGGGTATGGGAAATTTCTTTAATTACTGTGAAATTGTATTTGAACCTAAAACTATGCTTAAAAAATAAGACTATTGAAAAGGAGAAGTAGATAGTGCATAAATCAAATAAGATTCAGGATGTTAGTTAAGGCTGTGATGTCATACAGCATGAGATTTTTCAAAATTGACACAGTGAATTTTAACCTGGATAATTAATTGGGTTAAGAGTGACTGTTATTTGATATTTAAAACTAGGAACATATAACAGAATTTATTTACATCACTGCAGACTACTGCTTCTCTAACTTAGAGTATCCTTAAGGGTCTTTTATAGCAAACTTGTTTTATAGCAAACTTTATAGATGGATCTCATTAATCTTTACAACATCCAAGCATTTAACACAGAACTTGGTAATCAGCAATCACTTGTTCAGAGAATGAACAAATATACAATGATATTGGGAAGGGACTGAATATTGCATCTGAAATTTAAATTTTGAGTATCTTGCATACATTTGAATCTTGAATTTCATACAATTTTAAGTATTATGTCTGTAATTTGGATGCAATTTTGATTCAAAATCCAGTTGCATTGCATAGAACCACAATTGTTACATTTTAGATAGTAGGAAAAAAGAAGACCAAGTCATAGCAAGGGAATCAAGACTGCATCAAATTACCACTTGCCACTCTGGGCCTCTAATAAAATGACAATACTAACTTTTTCATGAGGCTTTTTTTATATTTAAATTAAGTGAGATGATGAAAATTCCCAATACAGAGGTAGTGGACATAAGTTAAAGGAATCTGCTTTTACCTTACTTCATAGCAATTATTTTCCTTTTTCATATTTACCATATTATAGGATGGACTGACAGAATCTGGTCATTAAATTATTGTGAATGTTGATGTGGAAAATCTATGAAGAAAATCTGCCTAATTTGTCTCTCAGAAAAGTCTGTATGTTAACTAGTCACAAAAGTAAACCTTATGTACCCACATTGAGGTCTTCTTTGGGTAGATTCCCAGAAGAGCGGTTGCTAGATGGAATGACAGTTCCATTTTCATTAGTCTGAGGGTCCTCCACACTGCCTTCCATAGTGTCTGGACCAGTTTGCATTCCCACCATCAGTGTAAGAATATTTCCTTTCTCTCCACATCCCTGCCAGCACTTGTTGCTGCCTGTTTTTTTGATATGGGCCATTCTTGCTGGTGTGAGGTGGTATCTCATTGTGGTTTTGATTTGCATTTTTCTGATTGCTAGTGAAGTTGAGCAGTTTTTCATGTACCTGTTGCCCATTTGTATTTCCTCTACTCAGATGTTTTTGGCAGCAATATTTTTAATTGCAAGGACATGGAAACAACCCAAATGTCCCAAAACAGATGAATGGATGAAAAAGATGTGGTATAAATACAATAAAATGGAATATGACAACTTTGATTAATTTATGATAACATGGATATAACTAGAAGTGATCATATTAGCAGAAACAAGTCAGAAAGAAGAAGACAGAAACCCAAATGGTTTCACTAATATATGGACAATCAAATGAAAGTAGACAATGGCAGGGGGAAGAGGAGGTTTGAACCAGCTGGGCAGCCAGGGAGGGGAGGTGGTGGGTGATTTTCCAGGGACTACAATGATGTGGAATATATATATATATATATAAATTACTTAATTTTAAAAAACTAAACCTTAGACTAAATTCTATAATATAGTCATTTACAGGGAAGAAGACACACTGACAGTCATAAGACATATGTGGTAAGCTAAGAGAGGTCCATTTCTCTGAGGAGTATCAAGAAAGAAGATTTACTTTTGAAAGTCATGAACAATTCCAGTGGCAGAATCTAACACTGCTGTAGTGATGTTGGAGAAAAATATGATTAGAAAAACTGTCAAAGAACTAATTATGAATTCTAACCTTTGGTCACTTTTTTCATGCTGTAGTATTTCATATTCTCCTTATAAGTTCACAGAGTTATGCTTAACATACTGTTTATAATCAAAATGGTGATTTTAGAAGAGTCACAGACAACAGAATAGATAGGAAAGCCATTATGGAAGGTGGAAAAGCCCTCTGAAATTAGGTCATGTGGTTTTGACTGCAGCCCTGACTATACAGAATAAATTTGAGTAATTTACTTTGTTTCTCTGAGCTTCTGTGATTTTTTTTACATCAGTCACTTACTGGGTTTAATATAATCTAGATAATAATGCTTTTTTGCAATCTCTAAATTTCCATATTAGTAAGTAGTAAGATCAAGATACTATCTTTGTTGTTTCAGTTATCATCATCATCACCATTATCATCATCATCAGCACCTTAAAGAGCATCAAGTGAGTTTCTAGTTCAGGTTATTAGTCAAATTTGAGATATAGTTGGCCATTAGTAAGAACTGTCTTAAGAAGAAGAATGGTTCAACAGAAATATAATACAAGATATATCCATAATTAAAAATTTTCTAATACTTGTATTTAGAAACTTTTTAAAAATCTAAAAAATTAGTTAATTTGAACAATTATTTTATTTAACTTCCAATGTTCAAACTTATCATAAGAATATAATCATTAAGAAATTTATTTATAACATTTTTGTTTTTTACATCTTCAAAATTCTGGTGTACATTTTATACTTTTAGCACATCTCAACTTGAATTTTCATCATAAAAACCTGAGCTATATATAGATAAATAGATTTCATAAAATACTTACCATATTTTTATAACTAAATTGAGTGTCATTTTAAAATTTAAATAACTACAATTCAAAATTGTGCTTCTTAGTGTCACTATTTGCATACTAAGTGCTCTGTTGGTCTCATGGGTCAGTGAATACCATATTGGAGAACACAAACTCTAGACCATAATATCTAGGTTCAGTCTAGCTTGCTGTAGATTAAAAAGAACAGTGTAATAAGTACTGGAGACCAGCAGAAACATGAGGGTAAAGGAGTACATAAACAAAAAAATGAGCTGGATGAGGAGGGATGAGGAGACTAATGATTATTTCACACACTTCATTTTGCACCTCACATTTCATTTTAAGAAGCATAGATTTGCCATTAAAAATGTGCAAGTGTAAGAGAGCCACTGATGAATACCCCTGCTCTTGTGTGACTTAGCAGCCAATACAGAGATTAAAAAAGCTTCACATTAAATTAAAATTTAATGATGATTATGCAGATATTATTTAGTCTACTCAAAAAAACTGAGTTAAATAGAACTATCATTTTTGGAGAGAAACAGAGCCATTCTATTCTACTCTGTTCTACTGCTATGCCTCTTCCCCTCTCCCCCTCCCTCTCCTTTTCTCTTCTGTTTTTCAACACTGAGATATTTCAGGCTCAAGGACACTTAGCTAACAGCATCACACCAGTGTAGATGTATTTCAAAGACAAAATAACATGGCACTGTGAACTAGGAAGCATTTTTTTTTCCATCCAAAGTGGTTGGCATTTCTAATAGAAAATATGCCCATATATTGTAAAAGATGAAATAACTCTAGAACTTAGTGAGTTTTACCTGTTAGTAATTACTTTTAGGAAATACTGGGGCAAAGAAACTCTCCCTTTAATTTGGACAGGTTCTAGGGTTGAATATTTCTTTTTTTCTTATTTGCTACGATAATTGCTAGAAAATTCTTTTTTAAGGCAGAAGGGGAAGTTCAACCTATTTTGAAATGAAGAATCAATTTCAAGACTTAAAATCTGTCCTAGCAGGGAAAAACTCCTTACAGCTGACCGAGAATTCTTCTAGGAAGATCCACTCCAATAAGGAACAACCTACATAATGAGCCCTCTCAGTTCCATTGATTGAAGCAACTTATTTTCTTCAAGAAGCTGAAGCTGTCTTATTCTATGCTCCCCTATCAAGTAACTCTATTTGGTATCTCTAGGAACATCTGCTCCACTATTTCAACTGTCTCAAGTGTCTGATAGAGAGCCAGGTGTGTGTATCAGGATCTTTCTCTGGAAGGGAATACAGTGTCCATGAGGTATACCACCTGATAGCCCTGACTTTGTTCTGCTTCACTGGCTTTGATTTTGTATCCCTACATATAAATTCAAATCATTACTTCCCTTGTCCTGCTGCAGTAGCAATGAGTAAAAAGAAATTACAAACCATTTTCCTAATTCTCTCTCTTTTTTAGTAATTACGCTTATTCATGTTACTGTGCTGAAGGTTGCACTTAAAATACCACAATGTTTCCTGTCCATTAAGAAAATGTCATGAAGGTCACCTCTAGCAAATATAATTTCTTCTAAAAAACAAACCCAAAATACAGAATATAAGAAATTAAATTTAAAGGAATGGTTTAATTTCTACTAAAGGACAATGATTTACTTTTAGAAAGAAAATTTTATTCTAAACTTCAGTATCATGAATGATAGCATTTTTTCTTTGTACCATGTAAGAAAATAAAAAGATCCAGAACAAGAATATGCAAGGAAGGAGAGAGAATAGAATATTGAGGAATTCAAGATCTTCATTGCTTTAATCAAGTTTTATTCCAGGAACATATATTAAGTTTTACTATCAGTCCTGCCCTTGCTCCATAAAACTTCATAATAAGAATGAACTATAGCACTTCTAGCAGTACTCATAAGAACTTCATACTTCATCCTAAACTGCTTTTCCTGATTCACATTGTATACAACACATATTTCTCCAATACTCATCTTTGGATTTGATTCTTAGCACAGTATTTAAAGCTTCAACCCAAGATTCACTTGGAGATTATAATTAAAAAAACTTCTGGTTATGATACCTCAGATTTTCATACCTTCTGTCTTCTTTTTATAACCACACACTTGCTCATCTCCAGGGCCCACTCAATTCAATATACAGTGGGAGAGCCTGTATTGGATCCAGAGATATACCATTTGTGTTCCCAAATAAAGCAGAGAGAACACTCTGAAATCATAATATTTCCAATGATAATAAGTGAAGAAAGAAAATGGATATATTCATGGATGGATGCATTAAAATACATAACAAGGAGAAAAATGAAGCAAAAAGCAAGGTGACTAAAAATGTATGCAGTTTTCTGTTACCCAGAATTCTACTACTGACATTTTACCAGCTCTGCAGCACAAAAATGACTGATATAGCTAAAAGTGGCAGAAAACTCTGAAAAATTATTCTCTTTTGAATTATCAAAAAATAATTAAATAAACAACATTTCAAGTAACTCAGTCCTCAGAATGTTGGGTTGACCTCAAGTGATCTGAACTGGCAACCCAAGTAAACACTGTGGTATATAACATGAATGTGGTGTAAAATAGTCATAGAACTAGATTAAAAGATAAATCAAAGTGACTTATCCAACTTAGCCAGTCTTATTATATGAATAGTCTGTGTTCCCTGTGTTTATTTACTCTTTCATTATTCATTAATTCATTTTTATCAACTTTGTTTCTACCACTTCCCCAAATTGTATTTGTCAGGGTTACCCACAACCTGCATATCATTGGAATCTAGTGTAAGGTCAGAGTCCTCATTGTATTCCAGCTGTTAGCAGCTTTTGAAATAATTGATCACCTTTTCCATGACATGAAACTACATCTTCATTCAGTTTCTAGGAAAATGTTACCTGTTACTTTCATATTTATTCCATGGGTTCCTTCTTCTCTGCCTTTGGGTAATATTTGCTTGTCCTCTAAATCTATGCACACATCCCTCATATTTTGTGCCTCTGCTCATTCGTTTAATGGCAACTTTCAATTATGTGGCTCTAAATCTATCCATATTTAGGTAATTCTTAGGTTTAATCTCAAACTTGGACCCCAACCACTGTCTAGACTCATTTATCATAATGTTGACTCTAGATTTCCATATGTCTATATTTCTATATTTATATCTAGAAATATATTAGGCCTACATCTCTATATCTATACCTTCATTCATATCCATGTTTAACATCTACCCTGATCTTTTGATTCATCTCTACCCAATTCATAGGTGTTCTCACAATCTCCTCAGTAAATAGCCTGAAATTTTAGAGATGTCACTGGTCTATTTCTTACAGCCAATTCATCAGCATAAAATTCATGGTATGAAATATACCTTAAAAATATCTCTAAAGCCTAATATTTTCCACTGCCTTCCCTCCCACCATCATAGTCTAAATCATCAGCAATTGCTTCTAATTGATCTCCTTGCTTCACCATTTACATTCTATCTTGTCACAAGAAAACCAGAATGATCCCTTAAAAGGATCAGATTATATTTTTATTTATTTACTACTTTTAGTGATTAGAATGCAGGTTTTATTTTATTTTTAATAAAATACTTTTGTAATATTTTAATAAATATTTTAATATATTTATAAATATTTGATATTTTAATAAAATATTTTTAATAAAATAAAACTTTTTGTTTACATATTCATGCATATAAGTATACATATATATATATATATGTATATACATTGCATTATTGCATTCCCTGGGGTTCTCCCTCCACTCCATCCCTGAGAGCCTTCCTCAGATTATGTTTTTAAATATGCTCAGAACTCTCTAATGGATTCCCCTCTAATTCACAATAATAGGCATATCTCACTATGAAAAACAGGTGGTACTAGACTTGGTCCTGCCAACTCTGATCTGGTCTTTTACCATTTGTTCCTCCTTCACAGTGCTCCAACCACAAGGGCAACTTGCTATTTTGGGAACAACCTAAGCATGCTCTTACCTCATGTTCCTTTGCCTTGATGTTCCTTTTGCTTGGAATATTCTTTCTCTGAAAATGCATATACTTATATATTTTTTCCTTTTTATTTCCTTTAGGGCTCTGTTCAAATTACCAAAGCAAATTATCATTTAATCAGAAATGCCTCCTCTGACCATCCATTTAAAATTGTTCCTCCATGTTTCCTGAAGAAATTCTTCATACCACTTCATTTCTGTATACCTCTTACTCTACTTTGATGTGCACTATGCATATCTATCTACATGTTTTTTGTCTCTTCAAATACAATGTGAATTACACATGAAAGGGACTCTGTCTTGTACACAATTTTACCGTCAACACCTGGAACTTTGTTGAGCCCTGGTAGATAATAAATATATTTTAAAGTATGTGAATGTAATTCACATAGGTATTCAGTAATAGGAACTGGATCTTCAGACTTCCAATCTGGTCGTTAATATATCAAAACCACAATCTATGACCTGGAAGGATTATAGAAAAGGTACTTCCTGGTCTGTATACTGAGCATGATCTTTCAATGATCATTGCTGAGTTGCCTCTCGGTACCAGACCCTGAAGTGTGGATATATCACAGAGCCCACTTGAAAAAAAACAAGTCTGGTTTATATCTATCAACATAAAAAGTTCTACCATATAATGTGTATCAGGTTGTAGCAAAAATCTTAGACCACTGACATTAATATTTGGAAAAAAGAAAGATGAGGGATACTGTAAAAGAAGAACAACTAGAAATGATTACGGCCTGGAAGCCCCAGTTCTTTTCATAGCTCATTGGTTGTGTGGTTTCTATGTGGTTTAGTTAGTTTTCTCATTCCCCAAAATGAGCAAAGTTATTTTAGATGACTTTTATGAATTGCTCTAACTTTAAGACCCTAAGTATCCCATTGGAATTACTCATCCTGTACTTAGGTGCAATAAAGTAACCAGTATTTTTCAACAAAGATAGGCTAGATGGACTTAGATATTGGGTATTATGTTCTAACTGATATAATTTAAATATTGCATATGTTTCAGTTATTCAGACATGAAAACATTTCAATTTTAGTGTATCAAACACAATATGGTAGAAATTCTGTTCTTGGAGTGACAAAATATTTAGTCTTGATGAAGAGGGAGTTTGTGGAAAGGTTGTTTACAGAAGAAAGCAAGCATCAGACAAACCAGGGTTCAAATGCTGGTGCTGTCACCACCACCAAATGGATTCTGTAAAAACTGCTTAATTTTCTTATGCCTCATTGTTATCATCTGCAAAATGGGAAAAATTCTTCTTCATAAGTAAGGTGATATAGTCAAAATTACTGGTTAGTACCTTAATGTGAATAATATTGATAAATAAGGGGTATTTCTAAATGACAGTGCCCCTCCCTGTATATAAGAAATGTCTTTCTGATAGAGTTTATGGATATGAATTTTTATATCCTCTTTACATTTGCATTATGCTATTTCAAAAATTCCTGTTGTGACCTTTCTTGCTTAACAATTAATTGATTCACTGGCTAAATGAAATTGGAATTTATAAAGCAGGGACAATTATTTTCTTTAAGAATGAGTTATAAAACCAGGATGAATGTGGAATAAATTGCCTGTGTCTTAAAAAGTGTACATAGTTCCTGTTCTCAATCTATAAAAATGTTTGTTATTTATGTTTTCTTTGAAGCCTAAGTAAGGGATTGATGATGATGATGATGATAATGATGATGATGGTGATGATTATGAACATGATGATGACCATCTTGTGGCATAAGGAAATAGTGGCTAGGCAAAATAAATGAGAAATGTAGCCTGCAACATTAAACAATGCAATTCTAGAGACTCATGAAAAACACTAACATGCTTAAGAAATTATAAGTATGATATAAGAATGACTGCATTTGGAAATACAAGAGTTTAGGTATAGTATAGGGTGATAGAGGTCTCATATAGCAATTACAGTGAAGTTCATTCTCTCATGCAGTTTGTTGGGATTACATCATTTATAGTAAACATCAATATGTTGATTCTATGTTCCTCATATCCTTAAAACAAACAGGAATGACAAAAGAAACTCATAATAAAAATCGTTTAAGTTTGGCATCCAAACTTTCATTTAGAGAACAGAAGTATGTGTGTTTATGTAGGTGTGTGTGTGTGTGTATGTGTCATCAGGATTGTTATACATTATGTATAATGTATAATGTTATACATTATGTATATCAATCTTGATAGCCAATTCTGACAGCAGGGCTTAGTATCAGTGACAAAAGCAGAAAAGATGAGAAGCTTGTAATAGTATATATGCGATAAGCACTCAGGCTTTTGAAAAGGCATTCAGATCCAAGTTTGCAAGATTAGGGAGAGCTGGAATGTGGACAAAGAGGGGGGATTTTTCCAGGGAAATTGGAAGTATGACACTGAAAATAATATCTTATGTGAGATAAGAAACAAGTCAAACCCAGTGGGAATGCTTTTACTCCTTACACATCCGTGACTTTTGAAATTTGCATAAATTTAATAACGAAGGAGGTTATAATTGGGAACAAAAACTTTTTTTAAAATATTTTTTTAAAATTTATATATATTTCACATCATTTCAGTCCCTGGGGGTCACCCACCACCTCCCCCCCCTGCCCGCTCCAGCTGGTTCCCACTCTCCCCTTGTGTAGTTTCATTTGGTTGACCATATATTAGTGAAACCATTTGGTTTCTGTCCCTTTCTATCTGGCTCGTTTCTGCTAGAATGATTTCTTCTAGGTACATCCAGGTTTCCATAAATTCATCAAATTTGTCATTTTTAATTGATGAGTAATACTCCATTGTGTATATATACCACATCTGTTTCATCCACTCATCTGTTCTGGGGCATTTGAGTTGTTTCCATGTCCTTGCAATTATAAATAGTGCTGCAATAAACATCCGAGCACAGGTGTCCATTTGTACCCACATTGAGGTCTCCTTTGGGTAGATTCCCAGAAGTGCAACTGCTGGGTCAAATGGTAATTCCATTTTCATTAGTTTGAGGGTCCTCCATACTGCTTTCCATAGTGGCTGGACCAGTTTACATTCCCACCAGCAGTGTATGAGTGTTCCTTTCTCTCCACATCCATGCCAGCACTTGTTGTTGCCTGTTTTTTTTGATGTGGGCCATTCTTACTGGTGTAAAGTGTTATCTCATTGTGGTTTTGATTTGCATTTCTCTGATTGCTAGTGACATTGAGCAACTTTTCATGTGCCTGTTGTCCATTTGTATTTCCTCTTTGGAGAAGTGTCTTTTTAGTTCTCCCCACTTTTTGATTGGGCATCTTGTTTTGTTTTTGTTTAGTTGTGTGAGTTCCTTGTGGATCATTGTTATTAAACCCTTATCACTTTTGTGGAGGGTGAAAATTTTTTCCCATTTGGTTGGGCTTCTTTTAGCTTTTTCTGTTGTCTCTTTTGCTGTACAGAAGCTTTTTAGTTTGATGAAGTCCCATCTATGTATGTTTTCCTTCAATTTTTTGCCTTCTGCAGATGATTCCAGAAAGGGATTTCTATATTGTACTTCATGAGGGTTTTGCCCAAGTTTTCCTCTATGTATGCTATGGTTTCAGGTTTGCTATCTAAGTCTTTTATCCATTTTGAATTAATTTTTGTACATGGTATGAGAGAGATGTCTTGGTCCATTTTTTTGCATGTCTTAGTACAGTTTTCCCAGCACCATATGTTGAAGAGGCTATCTTTGTTCCAATGTAAGTTTTCCCCTCCTTTGTCAAAGATTAATTGGCTATATGTGTGTGGCTTTATTTCCAGACTCTCAGTTCTGTTCTACTGTTATTAGACCAGTAGTTGTTGTACCAGTACCATGCTGTTTTTAAGTATTATGGCTTTGTTGTATAGCTTGAAGTCTGCAATAGTTAGGAACAAAAACTTCTAAGGGATAAGCAAGGTGAAGATTGACAAAATAATAATAAGGAAGAATGATCTGTTGGCAAGTGTTTTGTTTTGTTACTTTTTTCTTCCTTAATAAAGACCAGATTTTTGAGGTTCAATTTCTAATTCCCAATGATATACAAGAGAGCACAGAGAGAGTGTTGGAGGATGTCAAAGAAATTGGAAGATGAAGAATTTTAAAGGTTCAATGTTCTAAATATTTTATCCTACCTGTTACTTTTCTCACTCAATTGTAAATTAGGGATTAAAAGCCCCATTTTGTCAGCCAGAATGTGGGAGAATTAGAAGAGAGGCTAAAATACTTTGAAAATGGCAAAATAATTATATGTTTTTAAATACTTCCTTCAGGAGATTTTTTGGATGGTAAATAAATCATTCATTATGTAAAATTTAAGAAGTCACATTAAAAGAAACTTTTGCATTTGTATTATTTTCCCCATAAAATGCTGAAGTCATCACTTGTAATCAAACAGTCATTGACACAATGAAGATGACCTCCCAGAAAAATTACAGTTCTGTTTTCTCTTTGTCTTTTTCTTAACTACTTTTAAACTGTTTGGTCAAAGGGATCATTGATCAGCAGGTACCACTTAAAATACATCCTTTAACTTCTCAGATGCAGACACACAAGATGAACAATTAAAATGTGACTAAGTCTCAACTGTCTTTATTCTCTCCAGTCTCTGGTTATAGGTTCTTGAACACTGATGGTGACAGAGTCACATACATGATTATATAGTTAGGACCAGAAAACAGACTCCTAATAAATCATGTCATCTATGTATCTATGACTCTTAATTATGACTCTTAATTTAGTGTTTTTTAATACACTAAATTCTTAGAGGTTTTATGCATCAGCCACTTTCTGATCCTATTATCTTAAATGTGCAATTTCAAAAAGATGTGAAATCTCAAGATATGTAATTGACAGAAAGTATAGTCCCAAAGTTAAAGGCAAATATTAAGATAGTTATTGGAGAAAATCACCAGTCAGAGAGAGAGTAAACTAGCCAGGGGAAAAGACTATGAAGAGTCCTGATGGGAGTGAAAGAAGCCTCATTTGGGTATATTAAATCCATTTACTGTGATTGGAGATTAGACTGGGAAAAAAAGGTGAGGGGTTAATGGAGAGAAATGGGACCAGAAAGTAAAGCAGAAGCAAGGATGTGAAGGGTTTTCAATCAAGGTTAAAGGTGCCGAAGGTTGTCTTAACTATCTTTGACTGGGGCAATACCTAAACCTAATTATGTGGAGTGGTTTTGGCTCTAAAACATATTTGCCTTGAATAGCAGCTGCTTGGAGGCCTGACACTGTGTGTAGCTTAAGAATATCTGTGAAATAAAAGTACTATAGTTTGAAAGTTGAAAATCTACTTCTGGATTCAGATAGTCTGAATAAAAACCCTATTCAGCAGTGTGAATTTAAGAATTTATTTACATTTCTAAATTTCAGTACATTCACCTATAAAAATAAAGGAAAAGTGGTAACTATTTCATATCGAAATTGTGGAGATTTCAAGTATTCAGTCCAGTGAATGGAAACAAAAGGGAGGCATGATTGCTTTTATCACTATAGTTGTTATTTTTATAAGTGACTTTCACAGTCTCATCAGCATGCATTATGCGCCTATGGAATAACTACAGCAGTAAGAACCATAAATGACAGTAAGCACCCCACTCCAGAGTTGTAGAGTGTTTATGCAGTATAGACTTTGGGTTTGGTTAGAGTTCAGTACTCCGTTGACACTCAGCTCCACACACAGGGTCTCTAGGAATCCTAGATTCTAATTACCCTTTCAGTCAGTTGACAGGACCACTTAAAAAGAGGAATTTGTGTTTTATTTGACACTAGAATCTAAAGTTGAGGGTATATTTGATCATGGTCAAGCAGTCTTTAGCTCAATATGCATTAGGATCATCTTTAGACCATGGTATTTGTGTCTCATGTGCACAGGAACTGAGATTAATTGGATACCTTCTTCAGAGTGCCTGATGGAAGTATGTGTCCACATTCAAGTATTTTTCAGATAACCAAAATATTTAGAGTTTTTTCTGATGGAACCAAATAGGCCTTATAACTTTGGTTTTGAAAAAGAAAAAAATAATGGAACACTGAGACTATTTTCTGTTTTTTTGTTGATGTCCAATAAATGTATAATTAATATTTACTGTGCATCAGATATGTGATATTTTCTATTCATTGTCTTATTTTATCCTCAAACTTTTACTCTTGTTCTCCATATTTTACTGATGCTTCATCTAAGATATTTTAGAAGCATTTCTCCCTACCTTAAATAACATGTTCAATGACTTTTACCCCTCACTTTTGGGATATTGTTGGGGGCTAGATTCTGAGATGATCTCATATTCAACAATGACATCAAAGACTTTTGTTTGCCTGATGCTGACTATAAAGCTAATTGAATCCTACTTCTATATATTTCTCTTATCTCTACATGTTATGTTCAGAGCATCTAAAGACCAGAAAACTGGAATGTCTTTGTGCAAAATAGTTTGTTGAGCTTTTAACAGGTTTTAAATAAATATCCTTTCTAATCAATACCTCTAAGTGTGATGGCACTTACTATGACATTTGCTTTAAAGGCAACTACATAACCAGATATTGATGGTGCCAGGGAGTACTTAAAGCTCTCCCATTTCCATCTAACTAGAGTAGCAACCAAAATCCACCATAATAATCTAGCAAATGTACATGAGCAATTAGGCACAGACCAATTTTGAACAGTAAAATTCTGAACCTAGAATATGAGAGCTGTGGAAATGAAAGCAGGGACAGAGCACTGAATATATGGAGAATAGTCTGGGGTCAGAACAGATATCCATACCTACCTCTTTCATTTACAAATGAATCTTTTTCATTATCAGCTATCAGCTGCCAGAAGACTGCTGAAATTTAAGAGTTGAGTAGAAGTTGACACCTTCTTTTGGATTTCTGCTGTGTCTGCTATAATATCTCCCTTTTTGTTCATGGTCCTGTTTATTTGCATTTTGTCTCCTTTTCTTTGTAAGCCTTGTGAGGGGTTTATCAATTTTATTTATTTTTTTCAAAAGAACCAGCTTTTGGATTTATCTTCTTAATGGTCTTTTTGATTTCCATTTCATTTTTTTAAAATTTAATTTAAATTTCTTTAATTTGCATATATATGTGTATTTATATTTATATTACATTATTGTGTACCCCCCATGCTTTCCCATTTCCTAACACTGGTAACCATCCTACTCTTTGTGCCCTTTGTCTACCCCACCTTCTTCTCCCTCCCCTCTCTTGCTCCATTGTTCAGTCCTATTAGTTGTTTTTATTTTTTCTTATTCATGTTTGTTTTCCCCTATACCCACCATATAAGTGAGACCTATCATTATACGCAATGATATGGTTTCCATTTCATTTATCTCTGCTTTTGTTTTTGTTATTTCTTGTCTTCTGCTGGTTTTGGATTTTTTTGTTGTTCTTTTTTCTAGGTCCTCAAGTTGGGAGATTGTAGAATATCTCTTTGGGCTGTTTCATTGCTCTTTAGTTGGGCCTGTATTGCTATAAACTGTACTCTTACTACTGCTTTTGCTGCATCCCACACAGTTTGGAATGCTGTGTCATCTTTGTCGTTTGACTCCAGGTATGTTATGTTTTAATTTCTTTGATTTCTTCTTTTATCCAGTGATCTTAAGACAAAAAGACCAATGGATCAGAATCGAGTACCCAGAAATGAAACCACATACATATGCTCAACTAATCTTTGACAAAAGGACAAAAAAACATACACTGGTACAAGGACAGCCTCTTCAGTAAATAGTGCCGGGAAAACTGGACCATGACTTGCAAAAAAAAATTAAAGAAGACAACACCCTCACACCCTGTACAAAAATCAAATCAAAATGGATAAAAGACTTAGATGTCAGACCTGAAAACATAAAATACATAGGAAAATCTGGGCAGAACCCTCCATGGATTTCACTTCAAAAATTCATTTCTGGAAACTACAGCTGGCAAAAAATGAAGGAAAACATAAAAAGCTGGCACTACATCAAACTAAAAAGAGACAATAAACAAAGCAAAAATAAACCAAACTGACTGGGAGAAAATTTTTGCTCCCCAGACTAGGATCTGATAACAGAGATCCACAAAGAGCTTCTACAACTCAACAAAAACAAAGCAAAAAAAAAAAAAACAAACAAACAAACACCCAGTCAAAAATTGGGGAGAACTAAAAAGACACTTCACCAAAGAGGAAATATAAATGGCTAACAGGCATATGAAAAAATGCTCCACATTACTAATAAATCAGGGAAATGCAAATTAAAACCACACTGAGATACTATCTTACACCAGTAAGAATGGCCCATATAAATAAAATGGACAACAACAAGTGTTGGTGTGGATGTGGAGATAAAAAACTCTCTTACACTGCTGGTGGGCTTGCAAACTGGTCCAGCCACTATGGAAGACTGTGTGGAGGACACTCAAACAATTGAAAGTGGAATTACCATTTGACCCAGCAATCCCACGGGAATCTACCCAGAGGACATGAAAACACTAATTTAAAAGGACACCTATACACACATGTTTATTGCAGCTATTTTTACAAGTGCCAAGATATGGAAACAACTCAAATGCACCCAAACCAATGAATGGCTGAAAAAATGTGGTATATGTACACAATGGAATACTATGCATCAACCAAGGAGGACAAACATATGTCATTTGTAGCAATATGGATGGAGCTAGACGGACTCATATTAGCAGCAATAAGCTAGAAAGAAAAAGAGAAATACAGGATAGCCTTACTTATATGAAGACTACAGTGAAAAACAAACAAATGGATAAGAAAAATCAGAAACAACCAACAGAAATGAAAGAGTGAAAGAGGAGGAAAGGGAAGAAAACAAGGGAAGCAGAGGGCAAAAAAAGAAAAAGATGGTTAAGAGGTGTTAAGGAAATGAGAAAACCCCAGGGTACATAATAATAAAAGAAAATAAATTAAACAAAAAACCACCACCAACAACAAAACCCTAGAAATTTGACTGCAAAATCCTGGCTCCCTGAGTGGGGGTAGGAGGATGACAAATGGACTATAGTAGAGGCTATGGGACCTTTGGTAGTGAGTGTGGTGGGGTGACAAACAATTGAAGAGGTGTGAACCTATACCTTTAAAACATATACATTGTTGTAAATCAATGTTACCTCAATAAAATAATTAAAATTTTAAAAAAAGTTGACACCTTTTTATACCCAAGATTTTCTAATTATTGATTTTATCTTGCCAAAATAATCACAAGAAAAATGAATTATCTGCGGCTATTCTACAATATATGCCAAATGCCTGACTATTTCCAAGAACTCAACTATGTACTTCCATGTCATCCTATCTATTCAAGTAAATAATTATCTAACAGTATCTGCCTAAATGAGCTTCATTTCATTTTAATAAGTATTTATTGAATATTTAGTAATATTAAATATGTACACAGATATCCTTAGTAAAAAATTTCAATAAAATTGATGTGTTTCTATAAATTGTTCAGAACAAATGAGCATGTAAAATAGAGTTTAGTTTAGTGAGGAAGTTCATATTATGCTCAATCTTCATGTTGCCTTTTCATTTTTCTAAATACAAGAAACAATTTGGGTTCACTTCTATATTTCATATTCTAGTATTGCCACCAAAGGTCACACAATCTCCAGAGGAAACCAGAGTTCATGAGGATAATTTCACATATTTATGGAAGTGAACTATAATTTCTACTTTTTAAAGGGCTGTCATATATACATCAGCACAAAGCAGTCATTCATCTTTTCAAGGCTTTTTGTTTCTTTCATAAAATAAAAATAAAACACATGAATGATAAACAGAAAACAAAAATAAAAATACACACACAACAAACAAACAAAAACCAAACAAACCAAAACAAAGGACCGCCTCCTGAATGATTTTCACTAGCAATCTTTGCCAGCAATATAGAGAAAGGGCCAGAAACCTATCTGCTTCCTGGCCCTTTAAGGCACTATTCAGCAGGCATAAGTCAGATTGCATAAATCTGTTCCTCTATCTCCAGTGTGACTAAAAATGAAACGGTTAAATTCATTAAAGCATGTTCTAAATAGAGGCAGTTTTCTATTATGATTCCACCTGTTTGTGCTTGTGCTTACCTTTGCATTCAGCACAGAAAGGTCAATATTTGGAAGAGAACAAGAAGGATATTTATGAAACTGTAGGAACACATTTCATTTGGAAGTGCTTGCTGTGCTTTCACACTTTTTCTGAACCATCGCTATAGGAAGCCAATATAAATGCTACCTATTATTTTTGTGAATTGAGCTCCTAATTTGCATCTGTTTTCTATTGGATAACTCCAGGAAATTGAGATCACAAAGTTTAAAAAGGAGAATACCTGTTTAATGTTCCATGGCAGTCAGATTTTGCGCTTGATGCTTGCTCAGAGCAAACGCCTTACAGACTAGAAACAGAAAGTGCAATTTAACCAATCATTGACTGCTTGAGTCCATTATGGAGATAGAAAATAAGACTATTGTATTAAAAGGGGAAAATAATGTCTAATTTTGAGTAGTTCGTTGTTTAAAGAGAGTTATTTTACTATCATATAAATGGGTTTTTTAAAAGCAACGTAAAAATTTAAGAAAAGACATCTAAGGAAGTTTCAACAAACATTTCTATTTTCTTTCTTTGCAGGGGCTAATAAATAGCAATCACAAATTCTGTAAGACTGCATTGTGAATGTTTACTGACATTTATTGGAAGTTGAAATTTTTAATTTCCAAATAACCAGTCCTTATTAAATGTCTCTATGATGCCAACATTTCATATAATATCTTTTCTGTTTTAATCATTAACAGCACCTTTTTGTAGCTGTTATCTTTTTTTTCCTAAGGAAGGCTTGACATATATGGTGTATCAATTCGTTGTTACTGAGAATACCCACAAATCTCCAAGATATACAACAGCAGGTGATAGTTTATACATTCAAAATCTACTCTCCTGATCTTGCCTGGGTTTTCTCACAGGTCTAGAGGTTGCCTGGCTATCAGCTGAGGTGACAGGAACAATTTGACTCTGTTCCACATGTCCCTCACACTGCCACAGGCTGCCCCAGACATGTCTTGTTCATGGCACAGGCAAGGTTGTAAGAAAACAAGTGAAAATAATGTGCAGTTGCTTCTAAAAACCCCTGTTAGCTCATTTATATTAACACCTCATTAGCAACAGCAAGATATAGAGAAAATGTACTGCCTCTTGACAGAAGGAACTGGAAAATCCAATTCTTGGACCCACTAAAGCAATTATTTTCTCACAGATGTCAAAGGTTTAATATTATGTGTTTATTTCACCAAATTGTCATTCAAGTTTTGCTGATTTAACTCCCATTAAACCTTCAATGCTTGCTACTTTTCTTTACAAACTAAACACCAAATCAGACAGCAGTTTTTTATATCATTTTATTATTCTAAAACCTTCTTAACCTATTTACTATTTTTATTAACAATGAAGATGGTGGTGGTGCTAATCATTCCATGTTAGACATTAACTAAATACTTTAAAATCTTATAATGTTTCTATTGAATACTACAATCTAAATTCTGTAGGTGAGTCATGAGTTAGATAGAAACAAGACATGCCCAATTTAGTCCTGTAAGTACTAAGACTTACCTTTAAATCTAGGTCTACTGGATATTAAATCCTAAGCTTTAATTTCCAGTCATATTTTAATTCATTAAAATTAAACAGATTGGTGCTTCTGCAATGTTATTTTCTTATGCAATTCCTTTGTTTGAAACATTACAAACATCTTTCGCCTATCAGAAAAATGTTGTTCTTCTAGTAGCACCCAAAACCCAACATCTTCTAGGTACAATTTGACATAAACTTTCTCCCCATGGATAGCATTTGCTCTAGTCATTGAAAGGATTCCACAAAGACCTGATGAAGCTTGCCCCTGCCATTTCTCATCACAGTTGATATTGTTAAGGGCTTTTTCTAACAGCGTCTGCTTTCACTCACCAGCCTATAAGATGGTGCTACCACAAGGAACCAAAGTATTTTTTCTAGTCAAAAGAATACTCTCAGTTACTAAAAACATATTAAAGTTTACAAAATTCCCTTACATTTCTGAAACCATGGTGGTTGTGGTGAATGTTTCCTGTTTCTTTTATCTTACAAAAAGAGCAAGAATGGATTGTGAGGATGAAAAAAAAAGTCTTAAAAATCCCCCCATTCATTTTAATGAGATGAGAGAAGAAAAAAAATTGATTTTCATTATTACCAGTTGTGTTTCAGAGCACAGGCCCAAAAGTGTGTTAGCTGTCTTCAGGATGACCTCAAACTACTCAGATCAAAAGAACAGTCATGGTAAGATAGGACTAGAATGTTTAGCTCCAGGTTAAATGGACAACATTTAGAGGTGCTCAGTTTTACTGCAGTTCTGGACCCAAATTCTAGTTACACTATGCTTCAGTAAAAAAAGTAACTAATCAGATTCTACCAACTTATATGGTTTAATATTTTTTTATTCTCCAACACTTTAAATATGCACAAAGTTTCATCCTTTGAGAGACAAATTTGAGATTTTCCTCTTGTTCTTTCTCTTCTCAAACCCTGTGTCATAGTAATAAAGGTTTCTTTGCACATCAGGCAACAGGCTCATTGTTAGATAAAATTTACACAGCATTTTCTAATTTTTATAGCCAATAATAAGCACATTATAAGATAAAATTAAGAGGCCTGATTTTCTTTCGAAATAACAATACTCTTCTTTTTCCTTAGATCATTTATTCTGGAAAACTTAAACTTGAATTTAAACTAATTTCTTCTCTCTGTGAAATGCATAAAATTCTTTAGAAAAGGAGGTAGGTCTTTTGTTCAGTTTTATATTCCCAAGAGGTTCATTTAACCAGAAAATGTCTGGAGTCACGTCTTTGAAATGTAAAGAGCAAGAGCAAACACCAGGATCTCCTGGTTTCTTTTGTAGGATAGGATCCTAACTTCCACAAACTTTGCTGTAAGTTACATAATTGCTTCCTATCATAAAGATATAAAATGGCTATTTCTCTGCTGGATAGAGCCAATTATCTAACACAGATGGTCATCCCAACTACCAAATGAAATAGGAACAACAACTGGCCTTATCAAGTGCTTTTACTTGAGGACTAATTATTTATCTTGAGAACATACATATAACAGGTTGTATCTACCTGTATCTATCTTTGAAATCTCCAGCTGATTTCCAGTGATGTATAAATTTTTTTCGCTGAACATTTTTTCAGTAACAAAATTTTTCTTTTTCTATGTGGAAAGGATCTCTGAGTTGGGAGATAATTTTATCTTTAAATATATTTTCCCAACACAAGCTACAAGGTAAGTATTACTGCTTTGAATAATACAGTACTTACTGTGCTGTAATCAATCCTCATTGCCAATTGTATGGGTAAGCATTAGGCATCAGGCTCATCAATCTGCTTAGGTTGTTTATTGGTTTTAGCAGCTGCACAGACACATCAGGTAGGGTCAGGAATGTGCTATGGGAGCTGGAAGACAGGCCAACGCCCCCCCATGACTCTTCACACTCTTTCTCTGGTCTTTTGAACTCGCTTGCTCTCTCACTCTTGCTCTCTCTGCTTTTTTATCCCCTCTCTCCTAGACCCAGATGCACACTTACACATGTACACACCCCATGGGCCACACAATCAAAGGGGAAGGATACAATTACTATAGGTGCAGTTTATACAGGCTAATGGAGGAAACAGTCTGACCAAACTCACTTACTTGACACTTATTTTATAGATCAGATAGCTGAAACTGCAAAAGATATATAATTGGTGTATCTAGACAGTTCTAGGACTCACTATATTGTGAAATTAAGAATATACACATTCATTAACTTGGGGATTGTGTCTATATTGCTGATGATTATATTCTCAGTGCTTCACCAAAAATTTGCACATAGCAAAAAAACACTGAGTAATTTTTGATAAATAAAGCCCTGAAGTTCAAGCTCCCTCCGGTATATTTGCTGTTAAGTTTGTAACAAGTTAAATTTATAGTAAGGAACTCATCATAATTTGGAAATTAGGAGGCAAGTTTGATATATGACCATGAAATAGAACAAAATATAGAGTAGAGAGTAGACATATAAGAACTCTAAGTATATTCTGACACTTAAGAATGGACTATAACTTCACTGAATATATAAGACAGATATAAATAAATAATGCAGTGATTTTTGGACAACCACAGTATCATTCAAAAACAACAGAAACACACCTGACAGCGCGACCTCTAATTGTTTACAATGGTAAAGGCAACTTTCGTCAACAGCACCACATGATCATCCCAATAGTGAAATGGGAGCATCAGATGTTTTGATCTTGTTAAATGATATAACTAACACTTGTAAGGTTATTAACATGGAAAATGCCTTAATTGATTAAAGTTCACATGCCAGGAAAGGGATTCCTACCGTTCTGAAGCTCCCACTTTTCTTTGTTCTCAATTACTCTTCAAGAAAGTGTATAGAAATTAAAATATGAGCGTATAATCACCTTTCTCAAAGAGGTGTCACACAAAACATTTCCACATTTTGCTAATAGATTTGCTGATACACAAAAGAATAGGGGAAGCTAGGATATTGTGCAAGTTTAGAAAATCTGATATAATAGAGAAACATTTCTTGAAATGGTTCAGACCGGAAATACAAGAACAAATTTTGCTTGTTTCTTTCCATCTCTGCTTACAGAGAGGTGTCACAAGTATTTTAAACAAGCTATGATGGGAGTATAAACACCATGGAAATATGCAAACATTAGAGATTTTTCTTTCCAGAGACCAATTTATTAGCATAACTTTTGATGATAATTTCTTTATTGCCCATAATGTCTTTAAGATATTTGTCCAGGAAATACTTTGGGCAGCATAGCTATATCAGAATAAATAAGAACTGTAAGAAAAATGAATAAATTACAATTAAAAATGAATAAAGAAATTACAGTTTTGATCCACTCATTTGCTCTGGGTGTTTCCATAGTTAGCTATAGTCAAGTTTCTTTATAAATTAATATTTTTGAATGTTTTAGACCAAGAGGATGTAGTGTATATACACAAAAAAATACTATTCAATGATCAAGAGATAAACTCCAGACATTTGCAGCAACATGAATGAAACTGGAAAGGATAATGCTGAGTAAATCATCTTCCAGTTGTCACTCACAATAACCTAGGAACCATGTTAAATTCTTTATATCAACCCTCATCTTTTGAAGGTACTATAGAACTTTAATAGCACAGCTTTTGCTGATGAGGAAATAGACATATAGAGCTTAAGGGAACTCTCCCCAATCACATACTAACAAAGGCTAGAGTCAAAATTCAACCTTAAATAAAACTATTAAAGAATTCAGTTATACTTAACACTAAGCTTTGCCACCTCACAACAGTATATCTAAGGTAATGCTGTGATATCCCTTTGTGCTCACGGGAGAGGAATAAGCTTGAGTTCACTCATCTGTTCATTAAGCATTTACCCAGTGCTTATGATGACCCATGTTAACCACATTTCCCAAAATATATTGTGCATCTATCATGTGTGTTCCATGGAGTTTCCATGTAATCTCAGAAGAAATGTCTCTTTTTCAGAAACTTAATTTTTTTAAGGAAAGGAAGAAATAATTCTTATGATAAAAAAATATATTGGGAATAGGATGTAAAGGTTATGAATATTTGGGACACCTGTTGAATTTTAAGAGTTCCAACACTTCAGAGTAGCGACTACCTTGACCTCAAGTCTCAAGCTCAGAACTTTTGTGCTCCACTCGAATAATCTTAGGCTGAAAGTATCCTAAATGTTAGCTGTAAGATCTAAGATCTAGAGAACATGACTGAGTAGTATTTTGTCAGCTCTTGTGCATAATTCTCCAAGTATGATGAACTTCTTACTGTTCCTACACACTTTCACCTGCTGAAACCCTTAGAAGATCTTCTTTTGACTGGTCTATCTCACCACTGATCTTTGGCTTGACTTTCAAGTCTCCTTTGACTCTCTTATCTAAAGTCAACCTCTATTTCTATGTGCACTGTATCACCATATTAATTTGTGTTTAACAGCCTACATAGGTATTATAAATTATTTACTTATTTTGTATTTGTTTTTATTTATCATGTTATCTATCTCTCAGAGGAACTTTAGATTCCAAGAGCATGAAACTTGTCCCCTTGCTTCACAGCTTTATCCCTAATCTCATGAACATAAAACACAAACGGTTATTTAGAGACTTTTTTAGATAGTGATTAAGTGATGATGTATACAGACCATTTGCAACTTGGCCCTTCAGTTTCTATAAGTAAGAGGAAGGTACATTAAATTTTATAGTTTCCTTCTGAAGATTTACAAAATCTATAAAGGGTGCTTATAAGAGAGTCCAGTCTATAGCATGCACTTAATGTGAATGGTTATTATAAAAGAAAGACACATAAAAATCTTTAAACACAAAATCACTTTCCTATGATTTCTACTTTTTAACAGAAACTGTACTGGAGAGGCATGCTGAATTAATGATATATAGTTTCTTCTAGCCCACCTCTCAAGCCACAACTAAATAGCAGGTACATTTCTGTTGGTTTTGTCACTGTGCAGACAAGTGGCATCATTCCCAAAGAGCAGAGCAGTGCAAATCATAAAACTCTTCTTTCATAAAGAGGCTATAAAATGTAGTCAATAAAATAAAAGACAATGGCTATAATGATTAATAGCCAGGGCATGGGTAGAAAGCTGCTTCATGCAGTTAATATGTTATAAATGCTTATGCGTTGTGTATGTGTTTATGTGTTTTGTGTTTGATACTGATCACTCACAGAAAAAAAAATGGTGTTGGCATCTGCCTTTTTTTATTTGAAACCATAAAACTTTTCATTGAGGCTGCTTCACTCCTATATAAACTAGCGTATATGTTCATTATCAGAACTTACATTTTTAGACAACCATGTTAAAAGCATTTTAGTGGAAAGGGGACATTTTATCCTAAAATTTCATTGATAAAATATATCTCAAAACTGGAGCTTATTTAACTATTATTATTTAAGAGCTTGAGTTTAAATTATTTCTACATTTAGGTCTTTTTCAAACATTGAACATTTTTGTTTGATGTGCTCTTATGAATTCTGTTAGCGTGCTGGAGAAATAGTACAGCAAACCAAGTTTTGTCAATGATGTTTACATCTAGTTCGGGGAGAGAGACAATAAAATTGGTGTGCAGTGCCTTCTAAATTTCAACTCTGACTGAACTTTGCCTGATGAAACCAAGAATCAAATTTGAAGATTTGGCATCTGAACTGTGATGCAAAACAATGACTAAGCTATCAAGCAGTCAGCTTTCTAGGGCTGTTGTAAAACACACCAAGAACACTCTCTTATGAAGCCCACCATCACTGAGCTGGTAATGATTAGCTCTGTGTATTTCTCTTTCATTCAGCCATAATTGTATCCTACCTACGATCTTTTCAACTTATCTCTCAATTACCTCTTAGCCTATAATTTCTTCTCTTTCCACATTTGTTAATTGAAATTTTGAATTGACTATCCCTATGCTCTGTATACTATCTACTTCATTGTGGAGAAACTACCTTTAATATCTTACAAGTTTTTTTTTAGACCGTGAAAACAGTACATGTTCAATATATGGTATTTATAAAATTAAAAAATAATAAAATAATAATTCTAGCATCATTCCCCAAGCAGAAGCCAGATATAACACTTTTGACAGAATATATATGCCTATAATCTTTTCCCTATATAAACATTATTACTATGTAAACCCTTTTTCTGAATTGCTGATATTTTTTCACTGTGGAGAAAGTCACAATGTATCACAGTGTATCACCCTGCCCCCCTGATTCTCTGTACACCTGTTCTCATTCTTTTCCAGAGGAACATAAATCAGATTGGAAACTTGCAAATGATTGTTTCAGCCTCTAGCTCTTGGAATCCATTTGCCCACAAAGAAGCACATTTTCTGTTCTCTATTAAGTCTTAGTGACTTACATAATCAGTGGGAAGCCTGTCCCAGTCTAGTACTGTTGAGGACTGGAGGAAAACTTTGCCTGATTTTGGAATGAGAATTAGAAAGTTCACTTGCCATTTTCTTCAACGGTTGCTTATTTGTTAACAAAGATGATATTATAGCTTTGATGTGAGAAACTTTTTGAGTCTGCCTTCCTTTTCTTCCTTTCTTTTTCCTTCTTTCTTTACCTTTCTCTTTCTTCTTTCTTGTTGAAATTTTAATTGTCTATTTAAATTCATTACTAATCCCATTAGTGAGTAGCTCTTGATATCCCCCAACACTCAAGTTTAAAAAAGCATAGGGCAGAGACCAATGTTTGCAATATTGTGAGGCTGGAAGAACATTATTGGTTTCCAGGGGTCTCCTTTTTTTATATTTAATTATTTTAAATACATTTTTCACAGTATTGTAGTACTCATATTTCTCTCATCACCATATCTGAGAAACTTTTTATCTTATATATCAAATTGTTTGGAGCTTGAACAGGAAAGACTGTTACTTTATTCCTCCCATTGAGAACAAATGCATGTGCTTTGGGATGAAAGTTGGGATAAGCTACCTAGATGGTCCTTCATGTTGTCCCAGCAGCAGGAAGTAGCACTAACAGTGGGTTGATATTCCTCTTAGGGATCCATCCTTGGATAAGGAAAGCACCCTTATCCATGATATGTTCCTTCCTGTGGAAGCTCACATCTAATAACTGATAAATATAGAGGTATGAAGTCCTGGAAAACTTTTGGGATGCTGAATGAACAGTATGATAGTAGGGGAATAATACTGTTTCAATGGTGACACACCATTATTATCCTACTAGCTTACTCTTACTTTTGAACAGTCACGGCATTCTAATTTGCTATTTCAAGCATCACATTACAAACATCTTGTTTGCAAACACATTTGTTCATATGGAATAATTTGTGAAGGATAAATTTCAAGGAGTAATGCTACTGGGTAAAACAAAATGAGTATTTCTAATGCATTTCAATATTGTTATTATCAAATAACCCCATGAAAAAGCTTACCCTGTCCAGGGAAAGTGAAAATCTCCCAGAAAGCATGCTTTCTAACACTGTTCTTTAAAATAATATCATTTCTAGTTATTTAACTATGCTTTATTTTCCTTTATTATTCATGAACTAGAAAACTCACATATATTAGTCATTATTATTTCTTTCTTGTGAATTATCTATGTATATCTTTTATTCTTCCAGATTTTTATTTTCCTTAATAATTTTTGTAAAGCTCTTATAAACCAAAGAGAATTGACATCTTTATAAAGAGAGGTTGAAATACAAGACATTGCTTATTCTCTCCCCTTAAAACAGAATTATTTTATGACATAATCTATACCAGTGATTTTCGACGGTGGACTTTTTTTTTTTCTCCTGCAAGTATTTGGTAATTTCTGGGGACAGTTTTGATAATCATGACTTTGGACAGGAAGGGTGCAGGAGGTGCTACAGGGAACTCCCTTACAACAACTGACTGTTTAGCTAAAATGTTGGTTGGGTCAAGATTAAAGAACTGAGATCTCTGGTAGGTTCCAAAAACTTCTTGATGAGTTTATTTACAGACAATGTGTGATTGTAAAAAAAAGATTCAATTATATTTGCTGACTCATTAAAAGATGGCAAAATTAATGATTTTTGCTTTTGTATGGCATAATGTATAGCTCTAAATCCTATTTTTTGAGAAATAATATATTTGATTTTTATTCTGTTGGGCTTTATGTTTATTTTTATAGTAATATGAAAATCATAATTTTAATATTATTTTGCATATAATTTAGTAAAGAAAAATAAGTATGTTATCATTAGAAATTGGGGTATTCATTTATTCTAAGGTCTTACATTCTGTAAAGCACAACACTTTATTTATACAGCACAGAGCTGTGATGTGCTACACTATTTCCTAATGTAACTGAACCAGTAACATACCTGTTATTTATGGAAACTGGTGTGTGGCACTCATTTATGTCCATATAGTACTTTGTTCTTCACAATAATTCAATAAAGTAAATATTATTCACAAAATATTTTCAGAGATGTTTTAAAAAAAAGTCAAATGTTGCCGAACTAAAATATGGTTCATATTCAAACTTTTGCTTTTCCAACTCAAAATTATCTACATCTTTTATTTAGATAACAAAAACTGAGCTAAAATGTCCTAATGAATCAAAAATTGTAGCTTATGTTATCAGTTGTTTTTGCAAGTGAAATTTGGTAATCATTTCTCCAAATTTCTCCAAGCACTGTTCACCTTTGAGATTTTAGAATGAGATATATAAACACATTTTCAACTGGGCACTGATTTAAACAATAAATATTTTCAGTCAGGTTGTAATAAGAAGCGCTGATATAACCTATGAGCTTTAACAACAGGTTGAAGGTCAACAGGTTGAAGGTGTTGATCATCAATGTGATATATTTCAATTTCACAAATATTTCAATAGCTTTTTAGTTCACTGGCATTAACTGATTGTTTACATACAATGATCCCTTCACAAGCTGTGAATTTCTGGCATATTCATTTTTTCCCTAATCTTCCTCAAAACACATAAAATGTCAGTTTAGAATAATTTTAAGAAGAGCAAATAACAAGTTACTCTAAATAACAGAAAAAGAATGGTTTCTGGGACTTCTCTACTGTAGCGCTTATTTAGCTAAATGGAACCTGCTTTGAGGCTGATGCTGCCCTCTCCCATTTGAGAGACAGTAATGAGAGGGTTAACTAGTCCAAGAGTCTGTGAGTATGATTATCCATCGCTTGAAAGAAAATACCTTGCTTTCTGGGGCTTAAATGAACAGAAGAAAGAGTCTTATTATCTAGCAGAGCTGAAGGAAGATGAGTATCCTTTGTCACTTCTCTTTCAAGGAAGCTTCCAACACTTTGCATTGAGGGAAAGCAAAGGTGTTAAGAGTGCTAGAAAAATAATTCTACATGAAGCTAGGAATGACTGAGAGCAGTGGCCCGCTGAGATATGTCAACACAGAGGAAGCTCAGTAACACATTCTTACTTTGACCAGTTTATTATGTCAAAGTAGTTTGATTTCAACCTAAGCAACTCTTCAAGTCCACTGCATTTTTGTATTTTCTCAATGCTCATGAACTACATCTAGGATTATGTAAAATAATTTCATGCTTTATTTAAGTTAATTCAAAGGTGTGTATTATCTTCAAACCAGAATTCTAACTAAAAAAAAAAAATTAGAGTAACTAATTCACATACTAAATCCTTTAGGGAAAAATATGTTTTCCTTTTTTGAAGCGCTAAGGCCCTAGCTCTGAAGAGAGATAAAACGTACACTAGCTCTGAGAGGAAAAGTTCAGCTTCTCCAGAAATCTATTTGACTTACTCTAGGGCTACTTTGCTATTGGGTACAATGAATAGTTAGGACCTACAAATCCTTTATGCATTACAGGTTGCATTTTTACAACAGATCAATCAGACAATGAAAAATCATGTCTTCAAATTAATTCAACACCCTCCTTGTGTATTTTCAGCAAAATCTCTAAGATATATAATCATATTCCTCAAATAAATGAGGTGCAGCTATTTGTCTTCAGTTGCCAGTCACTATTAATTCATTCAAGTGTGATTGTGTATGGATTGCTGTGTGATCTAGTTAAGGAAACAAAAATAGACATAACTTCCTTTGAGAAATTTGTATTCCTTGAGTCTACGTTTTTACTCAAATAAATCAATGCATTCTTTAATGGTTATTGCACTCCTTTACCTTCACTGAATAAATCATATTTTGGATTCACAACCCTTAAATTTCAGGTGATGGTGCCTAGGCAGGTAAAAGCCATGTGGCTGGTTCAGTGATCCAGGGAAAAACCAATTTCCTTTCCAAACTGAGATATCTCAAAATAAAACAGAACAAAACACACATGACTGTAAATGAACCAGACTCTTAAAACTGTTTCATCTCTAAGCTATGATTCTATAACTCCAGAAGAGAAATGTATAAGACAGGAAAGAAAACCTTCACCTGAATGAAAAGGAAAGCTGTCCACTGAAGATAAATGATTCATAAGATATTTTACATTATGTTGCCTCAAATTTTATTTATGGTAAAATTTTTTTTGAATGAGAAATTAAAGTCAGGAGGTTTTCTCCATCAATGTTAACTTCTCTTTTTGTTATTTGTAAATTGGTGTAATCCAGATAAATTTTCCAAGCTGTAGTTTAATGAATTTAATACATGGAACTTGTGAGAGCCGTGGTATATGCCTCTAATATTTCTCTGTGTCCTTGCCATGCCTGATCTTTATCCTCAACCTCAGTGCATAGTCAAGTATTATGTGATAACTGCGAAGTAGCTATGAAGGATTTCATTAAAAAGAGAAGCAGATCTGAAACCATAACATACATGGAGGAAAACTTGGGCAAAGCCCAAGTTTATATTGGAATAAAGATAGTCTCTTCAATAAATGGTGCTGGGAAAATTGGAATAAAACCTGCAAAAAATGGACCAAAACAACATCCTCACACAATGCACAAAAATCAACTCAAAATGGATAAAAGACTTAAATGTCATAATGCCGAAACCATAACATACATAGAGAAAAACTTGGGCAAAACCCTCCATGAATTACAATTCAGAAATCCCTTTCTAGAAACATCTACAGATGGCAAAAAATTGAAGGAAAACATAAACAGATGGGACTACATCAAACTAAAAAGCTTTTGTACAGCAAAAGAGACAATAGAAAAAACTAAAAGAAGCCTATCAGAATGGGAAAAAATTTTGCCCTCCACAAGAGTGATAAGGGTTTAACAACAATGATCCACAAGGAACATACACAATTAAACAAAAACAAAACAAGAAACCCAGTCAAAAAATGGGGAGAAGAACTAAAAAGACACTTCTCCAAAGAGGAAATACAAATGGACAACAGGCATGAAAAATTGTTCAATGTCACTAGCAATAAGAGAAATGCAAATCAAAACCACAATGAGATACCACCTTACACCAGTGATAATGGCCCACATCAAAAAACAGGCAACAACAGGTGCTGGCGTGGATGTGGAGAGAAAGGAAAACTCTTACACTGCTGGTGGGAATGTAAACTGGTCCAGCCACTATGGAAAGCAGTATGGAGGACCCTCAAACTAATGAAAATGGAATTACCATTTAACCCAGTAGTCGCACTTCTGGTAATCTACCTAAAGGAGACCTGAATGTGGGTACAAAAGGGCACCTGTGCTCTGATGTTTATTGCAGCACTTTTTATAATTGCAAGGACATGGAAGCAACCCAAATACCCCAGAACAGATGAATGGATGAAATAGATGTGGTATATATACACAATGGAGTATTACTCATCAATTAAAAATGACAAATTCGATGAATTTATGGAAACCTGGATGTACCTAGAAGAAATAATACTAGCAGAAATGAGCCAGATAGAAAGGGACAGAAACCAAATGGTTTCACTAATATATGGTCAACCAAATGAAAGTACACAACAGGAGAGTGGGGACTAGCTGGAGCAGTTGGGGAGGGGAGGTGGTGGGTGACCCCCAGAGACCGAAATGATGTGAAATATATATATATATA
Organism: Uropsilus gracilis; assembly: GCA_004024945.1. NCBI lineage: Eukaryota > Metazoa > Chordata > Mammalia > Eulipotyphla > Talpidae > Uropsilus > Uropsilus gracilis. The sequence goes on along the minus strand of PVHY01005388.1, from coordinate 26,055 downwards.
AATAAATTATTTTTTTAAAAAAGGAGAAACAAATGAACAAAAATGGTAGTGTTGAGTGGGATTTTTTATAGGTTCCTTTTCTAAATTAATAGTTTTTACATAAAAAGGATTTTAGTGAGTAATGTAAAAGTATAATTGGCCTTTGAGCAAAGGGAATGCTTGCTTTTAAGAAGTAGATATGATTATATAACAAAATGTTGGCATTTCTGAAATGGAATTATTAAAACATTTAGCTAAAACAAACATTTTTAACTGAAACAAATATTTTAACTAAAACAAACATTTTAACAAATCTATCATCTTCCTCAGTTTTTACTAGTTCTAACCAAAGGAGAGAAGAAAAATAAATAAATAAAGCATGATTGTAGAATTTGCTTGCCTCCTATTTGGTTTCTTGGTCTACTCCGTCTAGAGGTATAAATCTAGTACTTACAACAGACATTTATGTGTTTCCAATTTCTCATTAAAATAAATATTAAGAAAGCAAACATCATTAGGAGACATATCTGGTAGGAGTTTTTCTACATCTATATCATTTGGGTCATTTTACTACAAATACATTAAAAGTAGTGAAGCTATGTAGAACTGATTTTGAGGAATGTAAGTTAATGACCACAACAATAGAGCTGATGTTTATAAACACTTCTGAGTCAATGTTATTACAATTTATTATTACAATCTGTGTTATCACATTCATGTATTCGGTAAATACATAGTGGTTTTTTTTTTTTAAATCAAACCATGTGCTAGTTGTTGTCAATACAATGAAGAAGAAAAGTAACTGTGGTCTCTGTCTCTACAGAGGTGATTGTCTAAACGAATTACCACAAAAAATAATTCCAACATTGCAATTGTGTGAATTCTATGCAGATAAACTTTACCATGTCTGAGGAGGTCAAGAAATGCTCCTCTGATGTATTAAATTGAAATGAGTTCTAAAGAACAAGAATGATTTAATTATGGTGGAGAACATTTGGTCAGAGGGAATAGCATGATTTTACAAAGAAGAGGCTGAGGAATAGAGTAGCTCTGGTATCTGGAACGCAGAGTGAAGAAATGCAGAGATGAATGAGATTGGAGAAAAGAAGGTACCAATACCATGTGGGGCATGGTTAAAAAAAAAAAAGTTATTTTTATTCTAAGGACAATTAAAAGTCATTGAAATGATCCAAAGAAGTAAGAAATACATTATAAAAGAAATAAGTGATTCAAAGAAATAAGAGGCAGAGGCTGGTATCAGTGATAACAGATATTCAAACTGATTGCTCACTGGAGACACACTGGATAGAAGGAAGGCAGAATGAAAACACATAACTGTTGCAATCATCTAAGTGAGAAGTGATTATAGTTTGTTTTATTTGATGGCAATAGAAATCAAGAGAAATACCATATTTGAAATTCTAAGACACACCTGATACAAAGATTTAACATCTCTGAAGTATTAATCCTATGCTGTACCAATTATACAACTGCCTGTGAACATTCACGGAAAATTTCAAGAACCAATATGCACTATAGCAACCCTTTTAGAAACAAAGCATAGTCAATATCTGTGAATAATAATATATGGGGGGAGGGGGGAACCCTAGTATTCTAGAACTACTAAGTCAAGAAATGTTTTAATGTAGGTATTGACATCTTTTTATTTCTTATAAGGATAGCAAGGGTGTATGTTACAATCAATGAAATTATACATTCACTGAAATATGGAAAATTATATTAGGAGGTTAAAATTAAATAAAAAATCTAACTTGGTTTTGATTATAGAAAATAAGAAAGAAAGGCCAGGCATGGTGGCACATGCCTGTAAGTGCCAGCCTATGGGCCTATGGAATGCGGATGGGACTGGGAATAGCCGTTGGAGTCCTGCCAGGGGCAACACTGCGAGACATAGTTCCAAAAAATAGCTGGGCGTGGTGACACATGCCTGTAGTCCCAGTTACCTGGGAAGCTGAGACTGTGGATTGCTTGAGTCTGTGGTATCCTGGGCAATGTGAGCCTACAGTTCCATGGGCAAAAATAGTGAGATCCAGTCTAAAAAAAAAATAATAATATGGAAGAAAGACAGCCCCTAAATTCCTAGTTTGGTTAAATGATTGAATGTTAATCCTATCACCTAAAGAGAGAAGCATATAGGAGAGATGGAGGATAAAAACATGAGTTTAATTTTAGTTATACTAAATTTGAGATTTTGACACATTACATAGATCTATCCTGCTTTATGCAAATGGTAGAGTCAGATGCTAGGTGAAATAAATCAGATGGAGAAAGTAATATCATGATTTCACTCATATGGTAGACAAACAAACAAATGAATGAAAGAAAAATAAACAAACAAAATAAACAAACAAATAAAAGGAAAAAAAAATTCTTCAACTCCAAGAACAAAATAGCAGTTACCAGAAGGAAAGGAGGAAATACAATGGTTAAATTGAGTAAAAGAGGTCAATTGTATGGTGATGGATGGAAAACAGATTTATTAAAAAGTATAATGTAATATATACAGATGTTATATTTGTCTTTATACCCCCAAACCTATGTATTTTAGTTGAGAATAAATTCAACTTTTTAAAAATTATCTGAAAGTCAGAACTGAAATACAATTTTCTGACTCAAGAAGTAAATATCATATAATGATGTTTTAACTAGTTAATTAATTAAGATAAGAGGATTAGAGAAAACTTTCAAAGATCATAAGATTTGAGGTGGTAGAGACTGGATAAATATAAGTGTAATGACTGATAAGATAATGATAAGCTGAAATAAGTCTGGGCCACCAAATCATCAGAGAGTAACTAACTGATTAACAAATACAGGGAAATATATAAAGGCTTACTTGATATCATGAATAATTAAAGAAATACAAACTGAAATAATAATGGGATACTATGCTATCACAATTTTAGGAACAAAATAATAAATTACTAATTTAATAAGTTATATTAACATTAGAATCAATATTAAATGTAAGCTCATTTAAGAATAATTAAAAATGTGACAGAATAAACACTTTGGCCAAGAGATGTCAATAATTATGAATTATAAATAGGCTACTGGTAATTTTGCCTTTTCCAAGCCTTGGGTGGCATTAATACATTTCTTCTTTACTTGGTTTCTTTAATTCTTTTTCTTTTTCTCCATTATTGTTTTTCTATTTCAGAGGGAGTGGACAGTAGGAGGTTACCAGCTTTTTTATTTTTTACTATAGTATTTTTATAACCATTGCTCTTGGCACAAATTCAGAATCTGGGACTGATATTTAAATCAGACACCCTCAACTATCTTTCACGTCAAGAGCCAATTAAGATGACATCAATCAATGCCCAGGGTAAACATCGTCATCCCAGTGAGTTTCAGCCTGTCTGAACAGATGGGGCTTGAATCTCTGGGCTCATTATTTACATTTCAAGTCCTTCCTCTAATCTGGCAAACCACTTGGACACAGTTACAGATAAAGGGAATGGTCTGCAATTTTTGTTTACAGATTGCACATCATCTTTTCTCCATTTGGCACCCTGATTTTAGCCATCTATCATCTTTACAGAGCTGATTCAGGACTTAAGTGACTGACACACATATCTAAATAATCTGAAGTTGTGTCATCTTTAGCAATTATATATTTTGTCTGGCATTCATGAAGATATGTGTCCTTGTATTGAAAGTCATGTGAAGTGAACCTTGACTCCATCTTGTCTTATTCCGTAGCACTCAGTTCTTCACAGTTCATTTCATGATCTTGATTTTTAGTTCTTTTGCCTGATGCTTCCTTTTTAATGGTTCAAATTCTTGAGAATTTTCCTCAAGTGTGATAAAATGATAGTGAACACTCATTCCCATTTTCCAACAGGTCCTGCTTGTTTATAGCTAACAATTCAGTGTCATTTCTCACTTTCACTTAGGTTGATAAATTATGTGTCAGTTCAGTTTGCCTAGTAAATCTTAATCTATGCTTGCTATTGTGGAATAATTATTGATAGTGGCACCTTTCACTCTCAGTTAGAATGATAAATTATAGATTATGTAAGGAGCACACATTCTGAATTCTTGATTTTTTTCATTTTCACTTTTACATATTAAAAACTTGGGTTTATGGGGTTTTAATTCTTATAATTCTATTATCCCCAAATCTCCTAGCTTAATTTACTATGTAGGCATTGTGATCTTTTCATCTGTGAAATTTTAAGACACTTTTTCTCTTTAAATTTAGAAAATTTTAGTTGTGCATGTTCCTTTTTACCATCCATACCAGGAACTCAATGCATTTTTTAAATTTGATGAATAAATCTCTAGCCTAGGAATAATTTTGCTGAATAGCTGTGACCAGAATATATATATATATATATATATATATATATATATATATATATATATATATATATATATATATTCTGGGTGTGTATACATATACCACTGGGTGTGCATACATATACACCACTGTGTATATATATATATATATATATATATATATATATATATATACCACTGGGTGTGTATACATGTATATGGTGTGTATATGTATATATGTATATATGGTGTGTATATATATATATATTCTGGGTGTGTATACATATATATGTATGTGCATATATGTATTCTTAGACTCAATTTTCCATCAATATCTCCATTAAAAATACTTGCTTTGAGCTTTTATTTAATCCTTCTATTTGGTGTTAAAGGGTACTAAATCAGGTCTCAACAATGATCAGGTCTGAACAATGATCAGGTCTTCAGCTACTTAACAAATTATTCAACTGGAAATCATAAGTTGTTGGCAAATTTATCTCCAAAATGTGATATCTGTGTTTAATTTGAATCTTCTTTGGTGTTTATATTACTTTTCTATTCACGATAAAATTTGATCTCTATTCCAGAAGCTATATTTTGTTGTCTGTCTGATCTTTTGGCTGTCTTCTTTCTGCAGCTGTGGGACCTCCTTTAATATATTGTGACTTTTCTTTGTCAGTTCACTAGGTCCAAGTTCCGGACCTGAAATTCCTTAAATAGTGAAAGACCCACAAGTTATGGGAGGTAAAATAATTTCTACCTCTGTGAATTAGCACTGAATAGAAATAACCTGAATTGAATGCACTGGATGTCAATAGAACATCACTTACCTCAAATATTTCTATAAATCAAAAGCCGTATCTCATTGGCCTCTGGATGATTGACACTTTGGAAAAGATGATGTAAGAGAGAGCGAGAGAGAGACACACACACAGAAAGAGATAAACAAACTTAAAGGGAAGAGTTCTGACCCAGCCTTCTACAGCAATATGATAGAAAGCAGCAGAAAAGAAAACATACATTGTCATGTCCATTAATTAGGTTTGTCATATAGTATCTGAACAGTCAGAATGATGACATTCTTCCTTCATGATTAATGAGTAAAAAAAAAAAAAAGCCATCCCTAGAACTGGGAAAAGAAATTTTAACTGTTCTTTCCCACTAAAGATCTGTCAGGTTTAGAAGTGATAGGGAGGTGAAAAGGTAAATATAATATAGTCCTTTTCATCAGAGTTCAAATACCAGTAGAGATACAAGGAAACATTCGTTCAAGATGATATGGAACCCAGAGGAGAGAGAGAATCACAAACTTTAAGTGGAAAGCTTTGTAGAGTTCTCCTGAAAGAGGCAATGTTAAGTGAACACTCAAAGTCACCTTGAAAGATTAGGAGTTTGCTAGGTGCAAAAATATTTATCTCATAGAATATTATTGCAAAATCATCAAGATATAAAATAATATAAAAATACATTTTAGAACTTAGAGTTCCAGATCCAAGTGGTACAGTGTCTAGGCGGTAAAGAGGAGAGAGATAAAATAGTTTGGATCAGAAAATAAATATGTTTTCTATACACGTTAAAGAGTTTGAGTTTTGTCCTAGAGATGATAGGCTCTTAATGACAAGCTTACTTCTTCCAATCTAAATGAGAAAGTATGCTCAACAGGTTTGAAGATAATAACTTCAAGAAAGTATGCTCTTGAAAGGGAATAACAAGGGAAAGTTTATTAGAACATATTATAAAGTGCCAAAAGTATGACAGCACAACCCACAACCGACTTCCACACATGCAGTCTTGGCCTTTAACTGATGGTAAATTAGCAATTAAGGGTCATTAGGCCAAATCAAAGTTTCTTTCTTTCTTTTTTTTTTTTTTTGTGACTAGGTCTCGCTATTTTTGCCCATGGAACCGCAGGCTCTCGTTGCCTGGGATACCACAGACTCAAGCAATCCCAGCCTCATCTTCCCAGGCAGCTGGGATTACAGGCGTGTGCCACCACGCCCAGCTATTTTTTTTGGAACTAGGTATCACTATGGGCCCCAGGTGGGACTCGAACTATGATCCCTAGCCTCGGCCGCTTCATAGGCTGAAGCTTACAGGCACGAGGCACCGTGACCAGCCCAAATCAAAGTTTTTAAGTCCCTTCTAATAAACTTGATTTCAAACAACGTGTTTATTTTAAAATTGTTTGGAGTTATAGAATTGGCTAATTATTGTGACAATCTGGAAAGCAAAATGAGAAAAACAAATATTGATAGCATCTAATGTGAAAAATCAAAGCATCTAATGTGAAAAATCAGGGAAATTACTTTTTGCTCAGTAATGAAGCAACATAATTTTTGTTCAAATTGGATTTTATGTTAACAATTGAAAATTTATTTTCATTTGAATAGTGGTTATGACAGTTGAAGGCAGTCCCAAAAGATATGGTTAACAATATAATATTTAGATTAGATTTACCTAGCTTTCTTGAAACAATAATATAGATATTAAAGATGGTGGCATCATGTAGTATATGAGGAGTAAAATAATTTCAATCAATTAGCTTTTGATTTGTGTTAAAACACAAATAGAATATAAATATTCTATCACTGCTTTGTTTTTCTCATTTCTACCATATGTTCATTAAGTTATAAATAAATTGTATTTAGTAAAATTTAATGAGCTGATATTTGTAAAGTTGTCTAAAGATGGGTTTTGTATAATTACTAAGCACTTTTTTATCATTTCGCATCAATATATTTTTTGTGTGCTTCTTAATATAAACAGCATGAATATTTGAAGTTATAATAGAAATTCTCATTCTACACAGATGTGTACAAAGAATGAGGGAGCTTTGGAGCATAAGAAGAAATATTCTTAAGGTAAGGAGTTCATTTCCAACCTATACAACTTTTTGAGGAGTTCAGGGATATATTCTAAACAAAACAAAACAAACAAACAAACAAACACACAAAAAAACATGTTCTAGTGTCCTCAACATCAACATTAGCACACACGTTCAGGTTATAAAGATCAACATTAAAGAAGGAATAGAAGATAGTGTGGATGCAAATGAACCAAAAGAAGTTGCCAGTAAAGATGGGGCAGCTGGCATTTGTTACTTTCTATAACCTAACCACAAGGTTATAAAGAAACAAATCACAGATTTCTCAGTTTCTGTCCCCTATAGACATTTGCTAAATACATTTGCTACTGGCAGAGCAGGCACAAAGGGAAATGCACACAGCCTGTTTTTTATGCTTTCAATTGAGCTTGAATTGCCAGCTCAACGTCCTTCAAGTATTCCAACCAATTACTTTATTCTGAAGAAGTCATAGCAAAATTCCTGAGACAAGAAATCCATCAAAATGTAATTATGCAATCCAGAAAGTTCTCTCCCATCAAAAATTGGACACGGGACAGATTAGAGACTCAAGAACACAGATGTAATCTCTGAGATGCATGAGAACAAGTAAGGATAATTTAGCCAAACCACACACTTAAATATTTTATAGTTTTCAATAAAGTTCCATTTAAAAAATGATAAGCAATTGATTGATCATTTTCATTCCTAGTGACCTAGTGTCCACTCAGTAAAGTATTAGTTGCTGATTAGGTATAAATAGAAGGACTTTGGTCTTGACCAATTCTCAAATGTGAACACTTATCTTTCTATTAGCCACCACCTCTAGACCCTAAAGTCCTGAAAGTATAGTACTCTATAATCATGCCTAGGCTAAAATTCGAATAACTGGTACACCATAGTAACACATTACATATATTTATGTGTTTTAAAATAAATTCCATGCATTATAACAAGTGTGTTCAAAAGAGTATGGGATTTTGAACAAAGGTTCATTTAGCAAATATTTGTAAAGGGTTTGATACTTAAAAATTATTTAACTTTTGAATTCTCAATATGTTCATTCATAAAGAAAGGAACATAGTAATACATATTTGAAAGGCTTGCGTTGAAAATAAATTGATTTTCCAAAGAGCTTTAAAAATGGTAAAGCGTTATTATGAGATTTTATAAAAATTAAGTGTTTCTTAATGACAGCTGGAAGCATATTTGTAGGCAGATTCTCTTAGTATTATTTTATACCAGGGATTTTGCTAGGTGCTTTATTGAGAAGATAGAAAAATATAAGCCCTATAATCTCCAGTGTCAAAGTAGAAAAACTATAAGCTCCATATTCTTTCAATCAGTACTCTCTAATAAAAATCATGTTGATACCAGATACTGAAGAGAACTTATTAGCAGTTTTAATGAAAATTGAGTAAGTATAAAAGATTGTGGGCTCAGATACCTTGAAAGAGGAAAAATTCTGAAATCTAAAGTCAATTAATGCTCATTGAGAAGGACACAATTTTGGAATGTTTGTAAGGCATTTGATCTAGAATTATTAGAAATATGCACTCTATTTCTTTTAGAGTAATATTTTTGAAGGGTTTCTATACTTGAGCTTATTCTCATCAGAAAATGCGTTGGCTGTTTTTAAAGAATTGTCCTTAAGGAAAACGGATGTCAAAAGTCTAAATTTCTCTTCTATAGAATGTAACCAATTATTTTGTAGTTTTACATATGAATTGTTTGTATGGAAAAATGCATGATGTGATTCTACAAACTGATTGTTCACCTTTCCTGGAAAAGATTTATAATTTTATTACCCACTGATGATAGAATCAAACAAAGAAATACGAAATGACTAAATTTCATTTCAAGCTGAAACTTGAAGAACCAAACTTTCCCTTTGCTATGAGTTCAACAATATTTTATATATGGAATATTCCATGTGTAGCCATAAGGAAGAGTCACAGCCCATCCTACAATAGACATATAGCATTAGTACTAACTAAATTTTGGTTGTTACAGGTCCCTGAGGTTTTGAGTCACTTTTCACTGCAGCCTATTTTGAACATATTTTTTCTTAGTGTTTGACCCACAAATTGTTACTTAATTTGTTCAAAAGACACAGGTCTGTGGGGCAGTTGACATAGCTTTATACTAACAGTTTAGAACTGTTCTGTATGATTTTCAGTCAGAGATAGTGGCTATGTTGTAAGTAAAATCTACATACTGAATAACAGAAGCACAAGTGGATATGTCAACCATTTGACTATAGTTTCTGCTTATATATCTGTATGTGCTTTATTACTCAAAACAATGAACAGGGCTTATATATCAAAGAAGAGAAGATAGAGTCTTCACTTACTCTACTGGAAGGGATATGGAAAAGTGAATCTAAAACTGTATTACAATGAGAATGTAGAGTTAGAACAAAAATTTTTATCATCTCATTCATCCACTAAAGATGACATGTTTTTGAATGGAAATTTAAAATCAGCAACAATAAACAGCAATAATTCCCTCTATAGTACATATGTTGAAAATTTTACAACAACCTTGAGATTGATACACCAAGAATTCTTTAAGCCTACCCATACAAGTAGTTGAATTCTGAAATTGATAAATAGGTGACATAGGAATCTAGGCTCAGAACAAATGCTCAGTTTTAAATATCTAATTTTTCCCTCCCCTCCTGCGCTCTCACCCTCATTTTTAATATTTAATTTTTAATACAAGAAATATTTGAGAGTTTTTAAAAGAAATTTGAACAAGGTTTGTAATGATACATATGCAACTATAATTCATATGGTAGTGAATATAAATGATAGTGATGGTTAATAGTAAACATGTAAATGTAAATGTGGTTAGGTCAAGATCATTGTTACTCAGAAATGTAGTCAGATATTAATCTGTCAATCTGAAGGTTTCTTTAAAGATTTTTTTTTCTTTTAAGTAAGATTGACACTTAATTAGATGATTCAGTAAAGCGGATTGTCCTCCGTAGAGTGATGGGCCTCACCCAATCATTTAAAGGCCTTAAGTAAAAAATACAGCAGTTCCTCCAGGAGTAGAGAATTCAGTGTAGTCTTTGGACAAGAGCTGTAGTACTTCTACTTCCCTCAGTTTCCTGAATGCTGGACTGTCTGGCAGATTTTGAACTGTCCACCCTCACCCCATGATCATGTGAATAAGTTCTTGAATAAGTCTCTTTTTATGTATATACTCACATCTTACTGTTTTTTATTTTTTTTTAGGAAACACTCTACTATGATGATTAATATTACGCACAAATGACAAAAATTGAAATGAAAGTTACAAATATTGTAAAGTTACAGAATAGTTAATAATTGTAAAAGATCTCTCAATGTAAACATGAAGTAAAATTATTAACTTTTTATTAATTAAAAGTAAGTGATAAGATGGAAAAATACAGATACAATATAATCATGAGTTCTACTTTCTGCATCAAATCCTTAAAAATTATACAAATATATACTTAAAATATAATAAACACATAATAGAATACAAGATAAGATAGATTATTACTGACGAACAGAAATTCTGAGGACAGAGGCAAAACACACGTAGGCTTTCTTGCCTCACATTGAATTCATTACATTACTCTTTTCAGATTCAGAAACCTGTCCACCACCCTGACTGAATTTTCCATCTACTTAACAGCACTGCCAAAATCCTAACCAATCCAGTATTTTTGGAGGCTATCTAGATTCCTTTTCACTTTCAGCTTCTATAGCATGAATTATCATTGCTGATGATTCCATAATACAACTATCATACTATTCTTACTATATCCCATCTTGCCAACACTAATTGATTTTAAACATCAGCCCAAAGTAATCTGAGAACTTCCCATTGATCAAATGAAGCTCACAAGACTCACCAGACTGTTTTTGCACCTCCATCAAACCTCTGACCTCTCCTTCCCTTACATCCGGGGCTATACCAGATCATTCTGTTATTACGATGTCTTGCTCTCTCACTAAATCTTCAAACAAGCTATTTCTTTGTTTAACTTAGGCTCCTTAATCTTTCTAAGCATACAACATTCATTAGTTACATTTCACCATATGGATGTTTTCTACCAGAAAGCCTTCCCTGATATACATCCCCTCCCACTCTGACTCATAACAGTACTTGAACTATGCCACTATATTATACATATGAATTCACTTTCTTTTATGCCTTATTATACGATAAGTAAGATGTGGCCTTATTGTATGGCTAACACTTTATCACTTGCATCATGAACACATCTCAACACATGCTACACATAATCACGATGGCAGTTAACTGTATGAAAAAAATGAATGAATGAATGAATGAGTGAGTGAGTGAATGAGGTAGACTTTTAAGTCTATCTTGACATAATATCTAAGTCCAACTGATTGGTTTTATAATTCACCTTCATCTACTTGAGACTCCATGGTGACCCTAGAAGAATCATCATATTCCTAACTTTCATAATTGCCAGTAGATAGCTTGTTTGGACTTCAGCAGTTCTATAAAGTTCTGTGGTGTGAAGTATAGCAACTCTCTTCAGCAGTAAGAGAATGTTTCACACTTTATTTATGAACATAGAAGTGCTGATTTGTTCACTGCAAATTTCCTCAGCTGATTTATTTTTTATTTTTTCATAAACTTAGAATTATTTTTCTAAATCTCTATTTACTTGGTTCTTTTATTTGTCTGTATTTAGAATACCATTGGGTTTTTCTTACCAATAAAATTGTTAAAATCAGTCAGCTATACTGTCTGGGTCAAAGTTCCTTTATTTAGTTTAGCTCTCAGACTTTTATTTTTGATTCAAAAAAGCAAACAAATAACATTTCTGGAAATCAGTGACTTGAGACATGTGGAATAATAGAATGACTCTAACACTGCCATCTATAATTTCCATTCTGAAGAAAAACATGGAAAATCTATTTGTTATCTTTATCGGTTTCCAATGAAAGGAATGCTTATAATTCAATGATTAAAAATGGAATCCTTCCCCAAAATCATTCACTTTAGCATAACAGAGGGACAGTTAACAAAAATGAAAAAACATAAGAACTTTGGAGTCTGATTTAAATGAATGAAATTGGAGTCATAGCTCCTGACTTGAAGTTATGTAAAATGTGGCATTTTATTTTATTTTATTTTTTAAATTTACTTTGTTCTTTAGATCACAACCTCTGTAAGTGTTCTTTTGGGGTACCTCCCCCTCCCTCCTCCCTCTGGAGCCCCTTCCATTCTCTCAAACTCCACTCTTTATTGTTTACTAGTTGTGCTAAGTCCATTAGTCTCTTTCTTATGGCAGTGTCCTTTCACTGGGTGAGGGACTATGTTGTTAAAACCAGGTGAGCCTTGTTGGTAGGTTTTCAGTTGTAAGTTTGCCTTGGGTGGTGAGTCTATATTCATTTGTGATATGTCCATGTTTTCTTGCTGCAGGCCGTTTCTCCAATCCCATCTCCATTGCTTTGCTGCTTTTCCTTATGGTTCTAGTGTCAGATTTAGGGGGTCTTGCCCCCAGTCAGTGTTGGTCAAGAAGTTTCTCTGTGAATACAGGCATCTGTGAATGGCCTTTGAAGATCATCCCCTCTGCCTCAAATTGCACTTTTGATGTGGGGCTGATTACCCCATCTTTGGTCATCCTCTCCTCTCCCATAGTGAGGGGAGGGTGTGCTGCTCTCCTTGAAGGCATCTCCAAAAAGTCCTGGGTCTTTTTGGCCTGGTGAGTGTATAAGTGCACACGGTGACATAGTGTCTCTATGGTTGTTTCTCTTGTCTCGCATGCACTGGTTCTCTTGGTTGTCCACCTGCTGTGTCCATCTCAGGCTTGTGGGCTGGATTTTTGCATGGTCCCTCACCCGTTATATGTTGGGGTTTGTGTTGCACATGTTCTAGATCCTCTGAAGTTTAGCTGGAGTAAAAGGGAGGGCACCCCCCCCCACCGTGCGCTGGTACTTCCCTGCATGGGGGTGGGCCCAGACAGCTGAGCCTGTGCCCTCCTATGCTCCCCTTGGGCTAGGAGCAGAGGTCAACATGGCTGGGCGGATCCAAGCTGCAGATGACTGCTCTGTGAAGCAGCCATCTGCTGGAGGGTGGGGCCACCTCCCCAACCCCAACCCCCCTCCAGGTCTCACCCGGCTTAGGGGACTTACCCAGGAACCTTGATCTGCTTTGCTTCCCACTGGCAAGGGAGTCCCGATGGTCAGGGATCTGGGCATGCAGCATATGTGGCATTTTAATAAGCTAATTTTAATAAACTAACTCATTCTTGCATTTTTAAAAGACAGCTTATCCTAGTATCTACAATAGGGTGGGATTTTTCAGTAGTAATGGGATAGTGTACACAAAATACCTTTTAAAGAATATTGCTTGAAGTATAAAAGTTTGAGATTGTGCAAGTGTGTGGCAGAGAGTATAGCAATAATATGTTGTCATATGATCTCAGTCTGAACAGTGCATATTGATCCTGATAATCTTTGAAGAGAGCCTTTTGAAGAAAGCATATACTTGACGATATAGCTACTGATTCTCTAACCATTTCAAGCAATAGTACTTGAAAGCAAGATACTGAAATCGGGCGACATGAAAAATACTTTCTGACTTTAACTGAAACACATACAGGCCTGCTTCTCTCTATGAAGCAGGCTGCAAGCCGTTTCTTAGCAATTACCTTTAACTTGAAGTAGATACACCTATCTGCCTGCTTCTCTCTATGAAGCAGGCTGCAAACCATTCACATTAACAATTGCCTTTACCTTTATCTGGACACACCTATGCCTGCTTCTCACCCTAGGAAGCAGGCCACAAACAATTTATTAGCATTTTCATTGTCAACCTTCTATTGGTATGCAAAAATCAGCTACCAGCTTCTCTCTGCTTTCTTTCCCACTTTCAGATTTAAAAAGAAAAACTTAGAAACACAGTTTAAACTTTACACTAGTTTGTCTCAGTTTTCGCTCCTTTAAACTCGTGGGTTCTTTCCACCATCCCCAGCCTTCTCAACCAGAATACCAAATCAAAGCAAGACTCAGTGCAGACTAATTTATTTCTAACAAGGTGATTTCCTAATTACTATAAAAGAAACATGTAAGTAAGACTCCGATTACTTTAACATTGTCCAAAACCTTTCTCAGCATTGTCTAAAGTCCTTTCCCCAGATTGCCCAAAAATCCTCAGTCTCTCAGTCCTGATCATCTCACCAATGTCCAGTCAGTCAGAGTTCACCTCCAGATGTTGGAAGACATCTTCCTTTGGCTGCTCCTTTGGCATGCTCCTCCTTGTCTTCCATGTTGTCTTCTCCTTGTCCTCCAGGTCGTTGAAGAAACTTCATGGTGCTGGACCCAGCCAAGTTCACTTCCTTTTCAGGTCTGAATTTTGCATGGCCTCTTCCAGACACAAGTCAAACTCAGCAAAACACACTCGAACATGGAGTTCAAATCTGCAAACTTCTTAACCACCTTTAGGACACATGTGGCTAGCCCGGGCCAGTCAGAGGCTGCAGGCCCCAGGCCTTGGCCACACATGGCCAAGCTTACATGGTTCACATCTCCATCTTACAATGGCCGATCCCAAATCAGAATTTAAATCTATCTCCTCCATGAACCTCTCTATCTGACCTCCATATCAGAATCTCTCTCTTTGTTTCCACACCCTTTATATACCCTGATTTCCCACCTTCCAGGAAACCTGTTTCACCTTCCTCCCCCTTGCATCTTTCTGAAAGGAAATTCTAATTAAGGTCATTCTCACATTTTAGCACATCTGTCCTTGAAATCTGCGATCTTAAACAGGAGACAATGGGGGTGGGGGGGTAGCACCCTCTAACAATACAACCAACATTCAGATATCCCCTGCTATGGAATATGTCACAAATTTTGGCCTTCTGCTTTCAAGATCATTTGAAGTCAGGTGATTGGGATTATTATCACTATTTATAAACTTCACTTTGAGATCTGAAATGGCATGTTCCCATAATACAGGCTGTCTACAGGAATTTACATGAATTTTCACTTTGAAAGCAAGACATAGATAATGGATAGAATACTGCTCAGCCAGATCTCAGAGTCTGACAGGCTTAAAGATTTGCTAGTTTTGGCACTTTTTAATCTACTGACTTAATGAGACACATTCTATATGTATGGTGGCCAAGATTTGTATTGAACAATGCTTTAAGTCCAACTTATTACAGTTGGTAAAATTAATTGTAGACATTTGATGAAGTATTTTCTTTTACCAGTTTTTTCTTCTTGAATGACTAGAAATGACAAATTTTAGTGAAAGGGTTGGTGATGAAAGATATTTTAATTAATTATGTGTATTTTGGGGAAACCACATAAAACAAAGCCTGTTTTAAAATAGACCCTAAGATGATCACCAATGATGTGCATATGTAATCCATTCCCTTTCACTGCAGATGGAATCTCTGATATTATTCTGATCAATTATATAAGGTAAAGGCAATGTGATATTGAAATTGGGTCAAAGGGGCAGAAACCTCTAACCAACAAGCCACAGGTTTGCATCACCTATGCACACAGCAGTTGTCAAAGTCACAAAGCAATTTAAACAACAGTTTTATTAATGAGAGAAATTAACCAGGAAAATGAAAAGTCCTTAATGCCTCAAGTGGCCAGTTACTTTACCCCAGTCACCTTTTTCAGCCCTAACAGTCCCAAAGACACATGTCTAAGATGGTTCCCCTTTTCCTCTCCAAAACTGAGGCTGGGACTCTACAAATTCCAGTCTTTCTCTGCACTTCTTCTCCAGTGTTCCATCTGATCCACTTCTCCAAGGCTCTTCAAATTTCTTCCACAAAATACTGATGCCAAATCAGCTTTCCAAATATGTAACCTTGCTGTGACTCCACATATTTCCTTTACCAGGCCCGCCTTCAGCAGCATCTAACCAAATCCACCAGGGCAGCCCTCAACAGCCCCTAGTCACCCAGAGTCTGTCATTCTGGCATCTGACTTTACACTGGCTACATTTCTGCTGGCCACTCTCCCACCATATGGCTCCCTGCCACCATCAGCTTACTCTTCCAGGGGACTTCCCTTGGCCAGGCCACATGGGCTTGTTCTCTCAGGCCACCGTTCTCTTCTCTCTTTCCCTTCCTTTCCATTGCTCCTTTCTTTTATACACCCTTTCTTCCCACTTCCCATTTTCTCTTACATTTCTTTCAGACTCCGTCCACCAGGATATTTCAGCACCAATATAATTTTTAACTGCATCACTACCCTGTATCAATATCACTCTCTGGATTTGTTTATATTCTATGGCAAAGCTGATGGTTATGTTGACTGTGTTGTGTATATAAGACTATCATAGCATATTAGAGAAAGAGTAAACAGATACTTTGTAAATTGTCTGTGGAGAAGGCCATGTGTTAGGGAACTAAGGGTGGCCCTTAGAATTAAAAATGGCTCTCAGCCAGCAACCAACAAGGAATTAAGGTTTTTATAAACAGTGATTCAAGGAAATGAATACTGCCAACCACTGTGTAAATTTGGAATAGATTCTTCTCTAGTTCAAATGAAATAGCAGCTTGTCCAACATCTTTATTGCAGTCTTGTGATAGTCTCTGCAGATAGCACATACCAATTTTGACCTGACTGCAAACTCAGGTAAACTATGAGAAATGAAAGGGTTATTTTTATTTCTCCCTCATATATAAACAAGATCTTCACAAGATCTAGTATTTTGGGGTGGAAGTTTTCAATCTTTGAGTATTTTGGATATACCACTTGCCTTCTTTTGGTCTATAAAGTAATACTGAGAAGTTTTATGAAAGCCTAATGGGAGTAACTTAATAAGTTAACTCCTGTTTTTTTCCCCTATTGCTATTTTTAATATATATATATATATTTTGGTTTTGAACTTTGGATAGTTTCACTACGTATCTGAGTGTAGGATCTTTCCATTTAGATAACTAGGTGTTTTGCTTTGATTTTTTAACTAGGTGTTCTTTTAATGGGTATATAGATTCAGTTCTTTCCACAGATTTGGGAACCATTCAACTATTATTTCTTTGAATGAGTAGTCTATTCCCACTTTCTCTCTTCTGGGATGCCCATATTCCTTATGTTATCTTTTCTTATTTAATTGGAAAGTTATTGTAATGTTAATTCATTTTTTACATGTTATTTATCTTTCTTCTTTTACCTGAGTCATTTGTGTGTTACTATTTTTTATTTCAGTGATTCATTCCTCCTTTTGATGTCTGTTTTTGTAACTTTCTATAGTGTTCTTGGTCTCATTTATTGAGTTTTTCATATCCTAAGTCTGTTATTTTCTCATATAAACTTTAATTTCTACCTTTTGGCTCATTAATTTTATTTATGATGTCTTTTGCTATATCTCCTTGACTGACTTTTCTGAGTTCTTTCATATAATTTCATTTTCTGGGTTTATTCTACCTTTGAATTTCAAGAAAATTTCAAGAGAATTTTACAAGGATATCAATACATAGAACCAGATAACAAAGGAGAAATGGCAATAGTAATCTCTCATATATTAGTAATCACCCTAATGTAAAGACTCTGAACTCAATAATCGAAAGGCACAGATTGACAGAAAATAATAAAGCACAACTCTATTTTGTTAACAAAAGACTCATTTTAAGCATAAAAACAAATAAAATCGAAGTGAAGATATGGAAACTGATACTTCAAGACAATAAAAAAATTTAAAGCACAGGAAGTGAAATAATTATATTAATTAAAACTAGATTTTCACCAAAATAAGTAATGAGAGACAAATATAGACAATATATAATGACAAAGAAATCAATATAACAGGAAGAAGTAATAATTATTAATATATCTACACCCCACATAACAAGAAAATATTGAAGCGAATATTAATTAGCCTAAACAGAGACATTGACATCAACATAATCATAGTAAAGGATATTAACACCACAGACCAATGTAAGATTACACAGACCAATGTAAGATTATCTATACAGAAATGTACCCAGGAAACACTGACAAGTTAGATGAGATGAACCTAATGGTTATTTATAGCATTCCACCCCAAAACAACAGAAAACATATTCTTCTCAAGTGCTTATAAAACATTCTTTCAAAGATAATTTGCTGAGAAACAAAGCAAGTCTCAATAAAATTCATGAAGAATAAAAATCATTAAGTATTTTTTTGGTCATAATGGATTAACTAGAAGTAAATCAAACTGCCCAATTAAAAATAAGGCACAATCTTTAAATAGACATTCTCATTTATAGGCCAATTAACACTCTCACTGTCTCCTCTTCTTCCTCCTCAAACTGTAGATAAACTTTTTTTTGTCTAAACTTCTCTCTGCCTGCCTGTTTTGGGGTCTTGCGGCAATGGTAGAACCCATACCCAAATCAGCCCATTCTCCTTGGGTGCTGTAACAATTCTCACAAAAACATGTCTTGTCACATCACCCAACGATCTATTTTATGTCTATAGATTATCATTTTCTATATATCTATAAAAGCAATAATTGAAAAAATGTGACATTTTATGTTGCTGTTTGTGGTAATTTCAGATACATCAAAACAGAAACAACACAATATGTTGACACAAATATAATATATAATTTATTATTTTTTTCAGCTTCATTTGGTTGATGTGGGCTCATGTGGATTCAGCTGGGATAACAATATGGCTACTGACTAGAAACGCAGACAATATGGTATTGCTTCTCCGATCCCAGCTTCTCTACAGTTCTCTCCAGCTGAAGAATGAGTTTTTTTTCCCATGGTGTCTCAGAACTCTAAGAAGTGGATTGTGTAATTGCCAATTCTTTTAAAAACCTTACCTTCCCCGTATATGTTCTTGGTCAAGGCAAGTGACATGGCTATTACAAGTTCAAGGAAGGAAAAATATGTCCCACCTCTTAACATAGAAGCATCATAAGAATGTTAGAATGGAGAAATTATTGATGGCAATGCTTACAGCCAATTTTTCACAACCCATCATCTATATGTCCCAAAAGTTTTTTGAGGCTCAAAGCCCAGTATCTTGTGATTAATACTTATGCCCAAGTAAGACTCTTCCAAAGGAGATCTTGTCAATCTGGAGAATTGACAATCCAAGAAGACTAATTTAGCATACAATGAAAAGGTATTTGCTCTCAGAACACTGCACTCTTGGGCAAAGATAACTCCTTGATTAGAATTCATTTCTGTTCTCTGGGAGTTATTTTCTATTGTACCAAGTGTCCATCCTTGAACTCTTGCCTTTGTTTTCTGAATCATTCTTTTTCATAAGAAATGCCCTATATTAATAGCTGAGTGGCATTTTCAGACTACATTCTGAAAAAAAGTCTGAAAGTCTTTTTTCATTTCAAGCATTCTTTGTTCATTTTCATCCAATATAATCCAAGTAGCTTAAAAAACAGTTTCCAAGCTATCAAATTATAGTTCACCTATGTTAGAAAAATGCCACAACCACAAATCTCTTCAAACTAGTTTCTCTCTACTTTGGGTTGAGATTCAGGATGACCTGGGATAATATTTTTAAAATTCTTGAAAAATTTGACTTAGTGAAATGTACAAGGCATTGACTTAAATCATCCAGAATTATTAATAAGCAGTAATACAGCTATACCACTGATTTGATCTTTACCCTAAAGCTACATTTTAGTCAGAACCTCAATTTGATCTTTGCCCTGAAGCTGTTTCTTACTTTGAGAACTTTGGTGTTATGAGGAATTGGGAAGGAGAAATACTGTTATTGTGCAACTCAGAAAGATCTAGGTTGAAAATATTTCTTTTGAGTTTTGCTTAAACTGTAAATTGTTCTTTCAGTTCACCTGTCTCTTACAATAATTTTTCATAGGTAACTAAATAAAAGTCATTATTTTTGTGAGTGTGTGGCAACATATCTCCCCTGCCAGATCCAGGATTCATTAGAAACTTAATTTTTTAAATCTTTCAAGCAACATTAAGCAATGATTTGGGTTTTCTGCCACTAATTAAGATGGTTTATGCCTTTTCTAGTCAACTCTAGTGATTTCCTTGGTTTTTTAGTCCTCCTCCAGCAATGTCTCTACAAGCAGTCACAACACCAATATCATACATTCTATGTTGGAAACTGAATTCAAGTTCCTACATCTAAACAACGGCCCTTGAGATACTTTATCCACAACTGAACTTGATCTAGATGGAAGGACAATGGAGGAGGAGTTGATTTCATAATGGAATATGATTTTGGAGAAGAAGTGAATGCATTATGCAGGTGATATTGGGAAGAAGAATATGAATTGTCGCAGAGTGCAGAAATGGATTATCACAAAATATATTTATCAACATATCGGAGCCCATCTCAGAGATGAGAAATTTGTAATCTAAACCTTTTACAAGTTAAGCTCTCTGCCCCCCGCAGGAGGAACAAACTGGGAGCTGACCTGAGAAATCAGGGGACCCTAGGGGCGTAGCTCCCTGGACCCCAGGTGTAGGAGTGCTGAAGTCATGAACTGCATCATTATTAAGAAAAATATGGGGGCCCAGTCGTCAGATTCTTTATTTTAATTAGATTCTCTGTGAAAAATCATTAAGATACTAGAAAGAGCTCGAGGCAAGGAAAACTGGTAAAACTAGATAAGCTTCACAGCCAAGGAATAACCTTAGGTGAACTGTAACCAACTTAGTTATCCTGATTCCCTAAAAATGATTGCTTAGGAATGTTTAGTAGTATCTAATAATAATCTATTTTCTGTTAAGATATTGATTTCTGCCTTTCATGATATTGCCCTCACGCACTCAATGATATTGCCCTCACGCGCTCAATGATAATTGCCCTCACTCGCTCATTCCTATCTCTCACTGAGATAATGCACTCACTGCTCATGAGATGCCCCTCCTCATAAAATGTTAAAGTAGCTCGTTTAAACAATATAAAAAGCGGCCTGAAAACCTAAAATAAATCAGCAGATTTCATTGCTCACTAAATTCATGTCTGTGATCATCATTCACCTGCCTAAGTTTTTCCTGTCTACCTA
The DNA here is from genome assembly GCA_004024945.1 of Uropsilus gracilis. Lineage (NCBI taxonomy): Eukaryota > Metazoa > Chordata > Mammalia > Eulipotyphla > Talpidae > Uropsilus > Uropsilus gracilis. Next base: position 4,940 of record PVHY01005388.1, on the reverse strand, counting down.
AAGCCTGTACTTAGCGGTCTTCCTTGCACGGCCGGTCCATGGCATCAACATTTCCTTCTACCATTTTACAACCCCTTGTAATCCCTTTTCTAGCATAAAGTGGGGTCTATTTTCTTCCTCCTTAAAACTGGTTTGGTCTTATGGTTTACTGGAATACAACTGAAATGACAGTCTTAAAGAAAATGATATCTTCTACACTTTACCTCATTAAAGAGAGTCATCAGACTAGTCTCTGAAAAGAGGACATATTATATAGGATTAGATGCCTTTTTAATCATCTTAGCCCCAGCTGAATTCTTTCTCAGTTGAAACGATATCACTCAGCTTATACAATATAGAAAAATTCACCCAAATTAGCCCAACTAATGCACAGAATATAATTAATAAATTTTTGCATCACTGAGTTTTGCGGTTTTTTTTTTAAGCAGAGCAACAGAAAACTAAACAAATCTTGATCATAGAATCATACAACACAATTACATAATAGGCTATATAAAATTTTAGCTCTCATGCATAGCTCTGACTTAGATATAATCATGCCACTAAGATAATTGCTTGTATATATCAGAATAAAGCATCAAATATTGTGGGAATTAACACAAAACAATATATTTAATTACTTAGTGATTTCACTTAAAACATTTGATTGGAATGAGTCAGAAAGATAAAAGAATTGCAAAGAAATATACTTAAGTTCAAGAAAGGCTTAATGTTTAAGTAAATATTATTTGTTGCAAAGTAGCTTTAAATTTCTCAACAAGTTCATACCAATCATTGGGTGAATGACACTAAATAGCTAGAAAGTGTCTATGTCAAAGTTTTATTCATGTAACTTACTCATAACTGCATGGAGGATGGATTAATATAAGAAATTCAAATTAAACTGTCCTTCATAAAGATATTTCAATACATTTTATGGGTCAATATAACTCCAATAACAAAAGCAGACAAGGAAATTATTAAAAAGAAAGGAAGGAAGGAAGAAAACTACAGACCAACATCCTTGTTCAACACAGATGCAAAAATCCTCAACAAAACCTTAGCAAACTGAATTCAAGAATACAGTAAAAAAAAAAAATCATTCACTACAATCAAGTGGGATTTATTCCAGAGATGCAAAGATGGCTCAAATATACAAATTATTATAATTTATCATATCAACAAAATGAAATAAAAGAGAAATCAAATAATAAAAAAAGAAAAAGAAAAATCAAATGATCATATCAATAGCTGCAGAGAACACATTTGACAAGATTGGACATATTATTTACAAAAACTCTCAAAAAATGGGGATATAAGGAACATAACTCAATATAATCAAAGTTATATATGATAAGCCCACGACCAGGTATTTGCTCAAGAAATACAACACTAAGATATAAGCACCCTCATACTTATCACAGCACATTTTAAATGGTGTTAACTGATGCAACCTAATTGCCCAATGACCGATGAGCAGATTACAGCGATATGACATATATACTATTCCACATATATATAGAGAAAGACTATTTCTCAGGTATCAAAAAGACAAATTTTGCCATTTTTGACAACATGAGTGAAAATACAGGCAGTTATGCTGTGAAATAAGTCAGAGGTGAAAGACAAACACTGCATGAGTCATTCACATGTGAAATATAAGAGGCAAAGCAAAGAAACAGACAAAAATCAAACAAAACAAGTCCTTGAAATCTGACTACAAAACTAGACTACTAGAGAAGACATGTGAGAGGTGAAGAGCAAAGCTGAAAAGGGGTTCAGAAGACGAGTGAAGGTGCTTTGGTGTTGTGCATGCTATGGTAACTTACATTTGAGGAGAGGTGAATCTTGATCCCTAAAACATATCTATATTGCAAACCAACTTCTTGTCAATAAAAACACAATTTAATAAAAAAATGGAAAAATAAATAACCCTTCTTGTTTAGCATTTTTTTTCCTAAGGTGGATTCTATCCTATTAACTGAAAATAGAGTGTTTTGAATTACCAAAATGAAGCTAAAGATATGATTTAGACCGAAAAAATAATATAACTAACCAAGCTCTGCAAAGTTTAGGGAAATATAAGCCCTAACGTTAGTTAATATAACATACTCAGGCCATCATTGCCTTTTCTACAATGAAACATTTCCAGGGAGATCAAGTATCTCGCACAAAATTCTATGCCAGAAGTCCTTGTCTTTTTCTTCCTCTGTGTAATGCCCACAAGAAACTACAGAACGAAATTCAAAATACATTTTTGATATTAGGTCTAAAAATTTAAGTATTTTGTAATCATGTTTAAGTACACTTGATGTCTTCCTGACATTTATAAATCTTTTCCTGCTATGATACTCATAAAAATGAGGAATTAAAAATAAAAAATAGAATTAAGCATTTATAATTTGTCACCAAATTTTAACACAAAACGAAAAACAAATGAAACACATTCCTTCCCCCCACTATATAATATTTTTATGTGACTATTTGTGTCATGATAAAGAATTTTACATTTTTAACATTTTACAAGGTATTAAGTATTTTAAAGTATTTACTTGTATATGTTAAATAACATTTATAACATATTACTATAATAACACAAGGGACACAAGGGCTTTTTTTTTAGAGACTAGGTCATAGTCTCAAACCCACTGGCTTCTTCACCTTAGCCTCCCAGGTAGCAAGGATTACAGGTGTGTGCCACCGCACCTGGCATACTAACACAAGTTTTTTAAAGAACTAGTCATTTAATGCACATGAGCTATCAAAAATGCTTATACTTTAGTTTCTTAGTCTCTTTGGTATGTCTTAACCTTGCAATTATATTGAAAGATTTTAGGAAGATACGTTTTTTTAACTTCCTTTTATGGCCTATAAAGATACTGTTTCTTGTAAAACATAGAGAATAGTAAAGATCTTCTCAAGCATTATGACAGAATTTATAACAGTACTGAACAGCATAGGAAGCTATGAAGTATACTTTGCTTAAATTTCAGAGCATAGGTCTGGGATAAGAAATATAATCCCTTTATTATGTATATATGTTTATATACATATAGTATGTTACACATAAATATATAAAATATGTTCTTATATATTTATATGTAACTATGCAAACTGAGTCAGAGCAACAAAACAACTTTCTTAGGTTTTCAAAGACAATAAGTAAAAAATTGTTTTAGATACAATTAAATATGGAAGTACAATTCTGTTTAGATATGAATATTATTAAAATACAAGAGTAATGTCTAAGGTTATTGGTTTTCTATTACATGTCAGGGTTTTAAGTGTGCTACAATAGATCATTTAACACTTACAAGAGTTCTTGCAAGAACTAGGTAAGATTATAATTAACCTACATGATTTAGAAACTAGAGTTAAAATAGAGCTTAGGTAAGTAGTTCTAATTGATAACTGGTGAAGCCAGTATTCCAGTCTATAAATCACCCTGCACTATTGAAGATTTTTTAATACAGCACACATCTTTTTATTGGTTGTCATTTCCCCGAAATAATATAATCGTCGGTCACCAAACATCGAAACATTTTTAGTTTTTTATAAAATTGATTTTTTTCAAAGAGCTAAGATTAATGAACATTATAATGTTGTAGGCCAAAAAGATAGACATTTGAAAATCTCAAAAACTGTCCTTGGAATCAAAATTCTACACTCCTTTAATACTTTGAACAAGTGTTTAATTTACTTTATTCATTTAGCTAAGAACAGTCTCAATACACTGAGCTTGAATGCAGCTAGGGACAATGTAAAGGAGAGTTCTTTTCATAATTACACAATAATAGTACCTGAGATATTTACTGGAAAATATGTGTTACATTAGTAATCCTTATCTGAAACAAGGTTTTTATTTTATTTTAAATATTTATATATGAATTTCACATCTCTGTGATCTCTGGGGTTCCCCCCCCAACCGTTCCCACCCTATCTCATCATCCCCCCCCCCAGGTCGTGTACTTCACTTTGGCTGTTGGCTTGTTTTGACTTTTCTTCATGGATTTTTATTTATCTTTCCCATGTCCCATATAGTAGTGACACCATTTGGTTTCCGTATTTTTCTTTTTGACTTGTTTCTGCTAACAAGGTTTTTTAACGGTACTTGTGAATTTTATACCCCAGGCCTTTCTACCTTGTGAAATTCATGTCAGTTGCAAAAAAAATAGATTTGAACATTGTAAGGTTTTTATTTATAAGTGTCCTAAACAATCTATTCTATATAGCTATTATTAACTACTAATGAAAGTTGTTCAAGGGAAGTAGAATGTAAATGACTGGGAGTGCATTTACATTTATATACATTTAGTTTACCATCAATAAAAATCCCTCTGTTGGGTATGAGGAAGCCTAAATTTTAAATAGTTTATATTCCTGAAAATTTGTGTTATTTCTTGATTGGAGTGATTACTAATAAAACTGCTATGAAGTTTTATTAGTACAGTTAAAAATAAATAAACTGATTTGTGCTTTCCCACTCACCCCCCCGTCCCACATTCTGTGGAAGACTCATTATGATTGTGTAGTTTCATTTATTTTGAAATAAAATTGAGGCTTAGGTCACTGATTAAGATCCTGTGTTGTATTAATAAGCTTCCTATTATGCTAAACCAGCTGGACACACTTGATTAACTCTGGAGGACAGAAGATGAACACTTAGCTGTCTGGCTCAAGTTCTAACTGTCCATCTGTGAGTTGGCTTCAATGGTTGATACTTCTACTTGGGATTTTATTACATAAAGTTAGAAAAGAGTTTAAATTAACAAAAGTGACCAAAGATAAAGACGGCCACTACATAATGGTGAAAGGGTCAATCCACCAAAAAGATATAACGGTAATCAACATATACGCACCTAATGAGGGAGCACCAAAATTCATAAAACAACAACTACTAGATCTGAAACCAAATATTGATGAAAATACATACGTGGTAGGAGATTTTAACATGCCACTCT
>PVHY01005387.1:0-83785 GCA_004024945.1 Uropsilus gracilis | reverse complement strand
CTGTTGGCCATTTGTATTTCCTCTTTAGAAAAGTGTCTTTTCAGTTCTTCTCCCCATTTTTTGATTGGACTTTTTGTTTTGCTTTTGTTTAGTTGTGTTAGTTCCTTGTGGATCTTCGTTACTAAGCCCTTGTCGCTCATGTGGAGGGCAAAGATTTTTTCCCATTCGGTTGGACATCTTTTAGTTTTTTCTTTTGTCTCTTTTGCTGTACAAAAGCTTTTTAGTTTGATGTAGTCCCATCTGTTTATGTTTTCCTTCATTTTTTTGCCATCTGCAGATGTTTCCAGAAAGGGATTTCTGAACTGTAGTTCATGGAGAGTTTTGCCCAAGTTTTCCTCAATGTACACTATGGTTTCAGGTCTGACCTCTAAGTCTCTTATCCATTTTGAGTTTATTTTTGTACATCTGCCACCTCTGAGTGACGATATCCATGAACTACTTTGTTCTGGGACCTCTTAACATTTGGCGGAAAATTATGTATTCACACACATACATAATTTTTTAAGTTAACATGTGAAAACTTTATTACAAATTTAAATAATTGAGAAATATGTAACTTCTGGTACATTACCCTAAAATTCTGGAGTCTGTCGATTAAATGTCTTGAATATCCACCTTCACCTATTTGTAAGGCATATGAATAAGCTCTTCTATTACAGCCAGTAATTTCTTATTATTTATTATTCCTCCCTATAACTAATATTTCCATATGTCACCTGAAGAATTTTATTTTAGTATGATATGTTTTTAAGCTTGGAAATCTTCTCTTGATCACCATATCACAATTCCTGGCAGTAATATTTGTATATAAGTCAAAAAATTAAAAGCTGATTTTATTAGCTTAGCTTCATTAGATTAAATATTATGATTATCAATGATGAAAATTTAAAAAATTAAGATTTCCTGTTACCATGAGACTTTAGATTTATTTATTATAATTTAGTGAAATAAAATTACTATATAAAATTTAAAAATATTCACTTAATATAGAAAAAGGAACTAGACTTAAAAAGATTTGTTTATGAAATATGAATGAATATTGCCCATTTTTAGAGTAGGACATTAATTTTCAGAAACTAACAGTAAAAAAGAAGAGAAGCGATTGAGCCACTGAATGTACAAAAGAGATGAAGTAAGAAGGCTTAGACCCATATGAAAAAATGAATATATATTTATAATACACAATAATCTGTTCACAAAAATGATAGGCAATTGTTCTCTAGTAATTTTGAGTAAATATTTTATAATACTCCACACAGCTTATTGTAATATGAAACTATAATCTTAATCTTTCCTCTCCTCCTACTTGAAGTCAATACAAGACATGTCCTTGAGTCACAGACATCGGTATTTCCAACTGACCCTCCCTCTGCAAGTTGGAGGATATACCTTGGTGGGAGGCAGCATGCATGAGGACGCCTGTGCAGAGTGCCACGGATGCTACTGCCACTGGGGAGGTAGGGAATAAGAGTCAAGCTGCCCCCTGGGGGGGCGCTCAGGGGTCAGTGTAAGGACAGAACACAGATGGCAGTTAGTATCTTGAAATCAATTTTCCTAAAATTACACACGTCCGTGTACCGGGAAGGGACTGTACCTGCCTCTGATGGAGGGCTGTTGTCAGCTGCCCTTTGTCTACTATCCATCCCTTGACCGCACCTACCCCTAGATTCATCATCAAAAAGTCAAAGATCTGAAGTGTACCCTTCCAGCCCCCCCCATTTCAAGGGACCAGGAAGGGTCTTCTCCAAGTTCCAGGCACTAGGTTATTGTTCCTTTCTCACCACCCTCAGACTTTCAGGCATAGCTCTCACTCCCAGGGACCTCTGATCTTGGTTTCTGATTGTCACAGTTAGCCCCACTCACTGATGGACAAAATGCCCAGATACAGCATCTGTGATTAAGCTCCTAACTTACTTCTGTTTTCAGTTTGTTTGCTTGTTTGTTTGTTTGAGACTAGGTCTCGTTATGTTGCCAGGGGTAGTCCTGATCCCACAGACTCAAGCGATCCCCAGCTTCAGCCTCCCAGGTAGCTAGGATAACAGGCACCCACCACCATGCCCCGCTGCTTTTTCAAGACCAGTTCTCACTATGTTCCCCAGAGTAGTCTCAAACCCGCAAACTCTGGCCTCAGCCTCCCAGCACTTGGATTATAGACTCGGGCCACCATGCCCGGCTACTTTTGTTGTTGAAACAGGTGAGGGCACTCCTATCTTCTCACTTCCTATTCTTTCTCCCTCCTGGAGCCTTATCAATATCTGGGTTTCTATACACAATGAGTTGCTAATGTCTAGGTGTCAACCAAAAACCCTCCTGAATATAATTTCAGTTTGCTTGGAGAGGAAACCTTTGGCCCCTGGCTCAAGGTTCAGCCAGGCCCAGGTTCTGAAAGGAGAGATGGAGGAAGGAGGGTGGATCTTCTCTAGTGTGGTTTTGATCTATGCATAGAATGGAAGCTGCTAGCTGCTTCGTGTCAAGTAGCTCGGATATGAGAACCAAGGAACTCTGCTCACCTGTACTTCAAGTGTCTCCCCTCCCATTTGTTCCTGTCATAGAGATTATCACAGCAGAGTGGAAAACAGAACCATAACTTGGAAAGTGGAAAGGAAGCCTCAGCTCTATTTCCTCACTAAGGAAGAAGAAAAAAGTCTGACCTCAGACTATAGCTCAAGCAAAACAAGATTTCCTTGGGATTTTCTCACTTTGTTTCCCAAACTCCTTCCAAGTTACTTCTTCCCATCCCCTCCCCTACAGGTATTTTTAGGCTAAGGGGCCTTCCTTTGGACAGTCAGAGAAGAGGAACGCCCAAGCACTTGGATACCCTGGGATTCCCATGACTCAGAAATTCAGAGCTTTCTCCTCCTTCAAGCCTCAGCCTGACAACTCAAGAAGGATCAGGAACTTTCTGGAAGTGAAGCCAACTGACCCATTGCATCTGAATGAGTGATCTGTTGAATAATTTTGTAGCTATAAAAGAACTAATTCATATGTAATTCTATCAAGCTATAGTTTATAGCCTGCTTAATAAGGTCATTAGGCATATTAAAGCATTTAAATCTTGCCAAATATTTAATGATTTCTGTGAACTAACAAGATATGACTATGTAGTGAGTGGAACATCACTTTTATTATCCCCATTTTACATATTAAAAAAAAAGTCGTTTGCCCAAATTCACACTGTCAATATCTGATCGACAAGAAATGTGATCTTGGGTTTTCTTTTATTGGATAACAAGACCACACTTGTCCAGGGATCTGCCCTGCCTCTCAGCTTCCTAGCCTGGCATTCAAGGCCCTCAACCACCTGGCCCTTGATCATTTTTCATGTTTTCTCACACCCTTTCCTGTGCCTTACCCTGGGTAGGAGCCAAAATACACAATAATCATCATGGCAGCCCCCACGTTGCAAAGGTCTGAGCTTCAGCACTGCATGTGCCCCATGCCGATGTCTCAGGGACAAAGTAAAGGGTGGCTCTGAGCCACTCTTAGATGTATTTATATTTCATCAGCCTATAGCAAGGTTTTCTTTGTACTATTGAGGTTTCTTCCACCCTCAAACAGTTGAAGAGCCGCTAAAAAGTTACATGCAAATATTTGTGTAGTATATTTCCCCTTCAAAGCTAAAAACTTGGGGAGAATTCTGATTTGCTCCAACTTGGATCCCTCCCCCCAAGATATCTGATCCCACATTACTTGACATTGTGCCTTGTAGGTAGCAGGCACATGCTACATATTTGTGAATAAAATGGGTGAATTTCCTGCTTTTAATAAACATACAATTTCATCTTGATTAAGATGAAGACACCATTCCCCATTTTTTTTTAAAACACACTTCATGTTTTTTGATATACAATTTAAATCACAGTGTCAATTTTCAGGAACATACTCTGATCACCCTGGGTGAGCTATGCGACAGATACAGATATGTGGAAATCAAAATCAAACAGCAAAATGGAAACATTGTGCTAGTAGTTCCCAAATGCTTTTTATCCTAGTGCCAATTGTTTGCTTACCCACCAGAATTACAGCAAAGTTGATGGTATAAAGAGGTACTAGATATTTTTTTGAGCAAATCACGTTCCTTGAATTTTTTAAAACCAGATTTCCCCAAAACAGTATATTTGAAGTAAAGCACTCTAAACTAAGTCAACAAGAGAATGTAGAGAACAAAATAGGCTGGAGGAATTGGTGACTGAAAGATGCCAGGTTCTAACTGCTTTCAATATGTTTATCATTTATTTTAGACAAATAATGATACAGAAATGATAATTTAGCAGCACTCTCTCAATGAGTAAGTTCAAATACCTATTCGGGGCTTGAGCTGGTCAGGGGAGGCTGCAGGAGTTAAGAGCTAAGGTGGGCTTTGAATGATGTTGCAAATTGGGAGAGGAGAGAAGGTCTTTAAGTGAGCAATGAAGATTAAGCACAAGAAACAGTCTAGCTCAGAGAGAAGCTGGCTTCACACCAGCACTGTCTTGCCACCACCACATACACATCTCAATACAGATCTGTGCGGGGACTCTCTTTTCCAATTACTCTCCTCCCTGAACTGCACGTACCATCTTTTCTTTCCAGTGCCAGTACCATCTAGTCCTTGTGGAAGATGAAGATCTGCTGTCAGTGGCAGAGCTAGCTTGCCAACATGATAGCTACTCTCCCTTTCTTTCTTGGATATAAAACTAAGTGCTAGTCCAAGGGATATAAACAGAAGTGGGGTGCACCTTCTGGAAAATGTCCTTAAAGGGAAGTGGTTCATCTGACTCCCACCCCATCTTTTCCCTGCCAGCTGGAATGCAAATCCTGTGTATAAGCTGTTGCTGAGGATGACAAAGGATAAGGCTTATGAGCTCAAGTTCTTAACAATGTGGAGAGTCTGGCAGTACTGGGATTCCCCCCAGACTTCTTTTACATAAGAAGTAAAAGAAGGCACCACTGACTTTCTTATTGTTTGGATCTTTGTCATTTGCAGCTGAACTTAATTTGATATGTCACAACTACAGCAGACACCCCCCCCATACACACACAACTCATTAGGTTCAATTAACAAAAGGAAAAAATGATGACCCTACTTAGAAGTTGAAGATGGAAATTAAAACCAGAAGATTCCATTTTGTCTCCTAATCTCTTAAAAAGAAAAAGTGGTTAACTCAGTGATGATAGTCTTCATGGATAAAGTCAAGGTGACAACAGTTTTATAAATTGGTACAAGTCTTCTAGAAAATGCTGGTCACATAGCTCACTTATCTCAAGTATGTTTCTGTGTTATTCCCCGGCCTTCTAAGTCTTGAGGGATTAGAAATATATTATAATCAATAAATGCAAAAGCCCAAAGACAGTAATAGCAGTTATTTTAATATCAGCAAACCCAAATGGACTAAATGTGGTAATATAAGGGAATGGCAAAAATGACACATTTATTTGATGGAGAATCATCCTGTCATTTCGAATAAGATGACAAACACCATGAAATAGCTCGCAAACCTGAATATACATTGGGATAGTAGCTGTCAAATTCTGGCTACTTTCCCAGCCTGTGTCTTTTACCAAGTTCAAAGCATTCCTACAACATCTGGTGAGAACTGAATATCCCAGATACTTTTAGCACAAATTCCTGGTCTCTTCCAACATCACTACTCTTGCAGAAACCACTGCTTTCTAATCTTCTTTTGGACATTACTGGTTCTTAAATTTGGGACTTAGATTATTTACAAGATGGCTCCCAATAAAGTACCAGAAATAGAAAAAGAGTTTCTGAAAATCTTAAGGGTATTTCTTCACAGTACAAGAAGGATGTCTAAAGTAGAGGAATGCCAGTCTCAGTAAGAGTTACGGTGTGGTTTTGGATCATGTAGTAAACTTCAATAAAACATCTACAGCATTTTAAAGAGAGTTGCACTCAACATTAACAGTAATGTTTTAGAAAAGATGATCCTGTGGAGACAATACAAAGATCAGCAGTTACCTGGGGGTGTAGGGGATCTGTGAGATGACAGTTCAAGGAGACATTAATAAGCAGAGCATGGAGGATCTCTAGGGCAGTGAAAATATTTTGTATGTTACAATAATATTGATAGGAATCATACATAAATCTAGTACCATAGAATGTACAACACCACATGTGAACTGTAGAGGAAGTGATGGACTTGACTGATGACATGTGTCAGTTTGGGGTCATCAGTTGTAGCAGACATACATTCTACTGGGGATTCTAGTAATGGGGGTAGCAATGGGTGTACAGGAGCAGAGGATAGCTGGTAAATCCTGCACCTGCCCCTCCACTTCATTGTGAATCTAAAACTGCTCTAAAAACAAAAACAAAACCAACAACAAACAAAACATAGCCAATTTGGAGTCAGTCTGAGATTTTAAAGAGTGAGATCACTTTTCAGTCCCAACACTTTTTTTTAAAAAAGAAAACAGCTACAGAAAGTCACTCAATAGCCAATATAGGACAGTTCTTAAAGAAAAGAAAGAAAGGAAGATATCGCAGAAGACAAAAGGGAAAGTCAGATCGTTGGTAATGTTGCCAATGTTTGTCATAATTGAGTGCTGAATCATCTCAAATATAACCAAGGAAGAACACAGTAGACTCATTTGGAAAACCTAGAAAAACTGCAAATGCCTCAGTCTCCCTTGTAGAAAAAATTTTTTTTTTTGAGACTCGGCCTCATTATTTTTGCCTGTGGAACCACAGGCTCACATTGTCCGGGGTACCACAAACTCAAGCAATCCCCAGCCTCAGCTTCCCAGGATTACAGCTTCCCAGTTAGCTAGGGTGGGCACGCGCCACCAAGCCCAGCTATATTTTTTTTGGAACTAGGCCTCGCGATGTACCCCCGGAGGGACTTGGACTGCGATCCCTGGCCCTGGCCACAGCTTCCTAGGCTGCCTCTTACAGGCATGCACCACCATGCCCGGTCTCCCTTGTATAAATTTAATCTGAATTTCTGAGAGTAGCATCTCAGCATCAGTATTTTAAAAGCTTCTCAGGTGATTCAATTATATGATGGAAGAAATGATGTAATCCTTAAATCAAAAGCCCATCAGGTTTCTGAGAAATGATTAATAAAAGTAAAATCTTTCTGAATCTTCTCTTTTTCATGTATTTTGTGATTGATCTAAACTTCTAATAAATTCTAGGAATTTGGTAGCTAATGATTATTTCCGAGTCAAGAATAAAATAACACTAATTTTCATGATGTAATAAATGTGAATTGAATATTAACTCAAACTCTGTGAGTCAGTGAATGTGATTATTTGAATAGAGTCTGAAGTCAAGTTATTTAAGAGTTTATATTTTACTTAATTTGTGACATAAGATTTCAAGATTTTGGTAGACATGTTTGAACTACTACAAACAAATCTAGTAATGCAAACAATAAAGACAGCTTGATGTCTGAGATAATAAGAAATGAGGACTGTGACAAATCAAATTTGTTAGGGTAGATGTGAGGGAACTTTTGTTCCAGCCAAGGAATTGAAAGCCAATTCAGTCTACAGATTTCTTATCTATACACATTTGAGTCATAGTAGATACCATTAGTATATAGAAATAAAGATAAGAACAAATTAAAATAGCTAAACAATCAAATCAGAGTGAGTTTTAGACGCTGTCTTGGAAATTCTGCTAAAAGAAAGATTTCCTTTCTTCTCAGCATTGTCTGGTGGTGTAGATCAGTTTCTTCAATCAACCTGGCAATCTCTGTTTGTCTTATTCTGGAAACTTGTCTTTTTTGTTGACAGATGCCTTTCAAGAGGTTGCAACCCCTTTTCTACAAATATGAATTCAAAGATTCTGAGGCTGCCTTAGGGACTTAGCAGTCATGTGCTGGTGGTCCAGTATTGGAATTTCTTGGGCAATATGACACCGTTATAAACATAGTCATCATCAGGTTGTTAGGTTGTTTGACTTGCAACTTCCACAAGATAACAACCATAGACTATAGCCTATCCCTGGTCTTTGTACTCAAAAGTAGGAATTTCTAATGTCTAATGTCATGCCTCTGTTAGAGTATCATTTGCATTTGTGATGGACAGCTTAGTGGAGAACGAGAGATAAGTTGATGCAGGTATTAAAAAACAGAAAGGAGGTGAAAGTACAGAGTAAGGTAGGCTGAGGAAGGGGAGGGGGGTGACTCTTGAGATCTGCTCTCTCTGTCTCAGCTCACCTATAACTTTTATTGAGAAGTTTATCAGTATATGACATAAGTCTTCATTGATTCCAAGGGTAAATAATTACTACATGTGAGAAAGGGGTTTTACAGTATTCCCAGACAAAGCAAAATACAGTGTATCAGAGGAATGTAAGCGGATGTAGGATTTTCCTAAAGCAAGCATCTCCCATGGACGTGTGGGCTGCTTGTAGCCAGGGTCACCTTGTTCTACAGGGCCTTCCCACAAAGCAAACCACCCATGCTCAGAACCCACACGTTGCAGTTCCCAACAATCATTCCCAAAGAGTTAGTCAATAGCTGTTGCTTTTATCTTGTCTTCTGCTTCTGGACAATTTCTTGCAATAACTTGGAGTAAAATGATCTGTTTCTGCCCTCAGGTTCCATCATAGCTGTATTTCCTTGCTTTGTTAGCTGGGACTCTTTGGTAGAAGTATTTCAAAGTGGTCTGTCTGGGAGAGATTGACTTTTGTTCCAGTTGTCCCTTCTTTTGTGACTTTCATGAATGTTAATTTGGGATAGAGTCTTAGCTCTTTACAACACTGATGGATTTCAATCATTTTGATTATGGGCCATATTTTGAAAGGGAATTTCTTTCTTTATTATTAATATTTTATTTATATATGTATTCACATTTTTGTATTTCCCGGGGATCATCCACCACCTTCCCTCCTTGACTGCTTCCTCCCACTCCCTCCCCTCCAGTTGTGTACTTTTGTTTGGTCGTTAGCTTGTTTTGACTTTTCCCACTGACCTTTTGATTGGTTTTCCTATATCCCATATATTAGTGAAGCCATTTAGTTTCTGTCTTTTTCTTTCTGACTTGTTTCTGGTAATATGATTTCTTCGAGGTACATCCATGTTATCACAAATTCGTCAAATTTATCATTTTTAATTGATGAGTAGTACTCCATTGTGCATACATACCACATGTTTTTCATCCATTCATCTGTTTTGGGACACTTGGGCTGTTTCCATGTCCTTGCAATTATAAATAGTGCTACAATAAACATCTGAGTACTTTCTAAGTAAGACTAAATTTTCTCTGCTTTCAGATGGATCACTTTATCTTAAAATTGTCAATTTATTGTAGAATCTTACTGTAATTAAAAATCCTGGGTTTCCCCTGCCATTTTCCTTCATGTGCCCTATCTATGTAGGCCTTAATCCCTACAAGTCACTGCTCCTCATCTCATTATGTCTGCTCAGACAAGTCCACAATTTAGTGTTAATATTTTATTATACTCTACTCCAGGAGTCAAATTCTGAATCAGTTGTGAATTCTAGCTGGTTCAAAATAGCCTAAGCAGTAAAGGAACCGACTAGCTTTTATAAACTGAAGTTCAGAGAATAAGGCAAGACTCAGAGTCAGATTGCTTCTGTGTGGGATTAACTCAGCTACATCCTTCTTTCCAAGTCAGTTTTATTTGTAAACTCCTGTCCTAGAAGCAAAATGGCCCCAGTATGGCCTGTCTTCCACACCTTTATCTTCCAGTTCTGAGAAGTGCAGAAAAACAACTTTGGCACAGAATTGCTTGTCAGTGTCCCAAAATTTATCCTAATTGGACTGTTTAGGTTACATGGCTAACATAGGTAAATGGATAGTTGAATATGTTTGACTTAAGCCAATCAGAACTTATCCTGTAGGTGGTATGTGACTTCCACAGATTACCCATTAGGAAGTTAAAAGTAGATTCTGTCTAGGCTGTTAATAATAAGCAATTACCAGACTTTTTAAAGTAAGTATATTTCTCAGCCTTTAAAAATCAACTTCATTTTTTGAAGTAGTATAAATCTGTATCTTAAATTATCTTATGTATTTATTTTCCTTTAAAGAATCTAAGACTTCATGAGCACAGGGACCTTATCTGTCTTATTCATTTCACTTGTGGTCGAATGCTGGGCACAGAACAAACATTTACTTAATGAATGAATGGATGTGTTGTATTTATCCCACATCTCTGTGTCCTAAACCTCAAGGGCATGAATACTTCATTTGAGATGCTTGGACTTAAAGCTTCACAGCTGGTAAATGGATGGCTAAAGCCTAAACTCAAGATTACTGAGTCCGTATATTGTGTATTTCCAACACTTCCAAGCTGCTGTAATGTGTCAAATAAGCCCTTAGAGCTTTGTCACAGCTGTGTTCAGAACACATGATGTAGGAAATACATAAAACATGATGACAACTTGTATCCAATTCACTTGGAAGATTAGTAGAAACCTAAAACTAGCATGAATTGATATTTGTGTTTCTGGTCTGGAGCTATCAACACGCTCCATGTTAAAGTAATATGCTGCCTACCAGCATCTGAAAGAACAGGATTGACCTGTTGCTGGTGTCCTATCTCATTTCACTGTGGCAATAATATGGCACATTATAATTTGGCTTGTGTGTTGCACTTTTTATCTGATAGTGTTAGTAGAAGGGCTTACAAAACAAAGAGGAAAGTTAATATTATGTAATCATCTACCATGAACTAGTCACTTCATTCATGTCTTTTCATTTGTGTCCATTCTTTGGGTATTTATTGACTCAGGCTTTGTGCTTGGGCTGAAGATACAGCATGTAGCATAGGCTAGGGACATATTATGGTGCATTAGTAAGGGTAATGAATCCTGGCATCAGAAAAACTGACCTTCTGCCCCTGGCTATGTTGCATCTAGCTGGTGAGACCCTGGGCACAAGTTAACTTATCAGTGTTTTATTTGCTTTGCTGCATGGAATTTTTCTGTATCTCAACATATAGTTGTCTTGTGAGGCTTAAGTGAGATAATATAAATGATTTATGGTGCCTCATGTAGTGCCTGACACATATAGTTCCTCCATTAAAAGTCGTGTTTATTACCAGATGGTTTCTATCCTAGTGTTGTTTACAAGCAGAGAAAGACATAAGTCTTTACACTTAATTTCCCCCAAATGCTCTGAGAGAAGTGTTATTTCACCCATTTTCCCACTAAGAAATTTGAGAATTTCAATAGTTCATTTAAGGCCTCAATTAGCGAGCAAATGAACCAAATTAGAAGAGTATGAGTCTGAAGCCCAAGACCTCTCCAACTAACTGGATGAGTTAACAGACAGTGATTCTAATTTGAGACTAATTAGGTACTCAATTCTCAAAAGCTTTTTCAAAATGCCAAGTGTCCAGGTCCTGATCCAATTCAATTAGATCATAATATCAAAATCACAGTTTCTCAGCCACCAGGTATCAGAAACTCCCCCAGAGATTTTAAGAGGCAGCCAAGTTTGAGAACCTCTTAATGTACTTTTCACTCTTTAGCCCTTTGATATGCACAAATACAGTTCTATAGGTGCTGATAGCTATAAAATTATGAAATGTCCATATTGGTATATACAATGTTACTTCAATTAAAAAAAAAAAACACCTGGGAATCTACCCAAAAGATACAAAAACACTGATTTGAAAGGATATCTGTGCTTGGATGTTTATTGCAGCAATATTTACAATAGCCAGAATATGGAAATAATCTAAATGCCCCCAAATAGACAAATGGATCAGAAAGTTGTGGTATATTTACACAACAGCAATCAAAAAAGATAAATTTGATGCTTTTGTGATAACATGGATGGACTTAGAAGGAATCATGCTGGCACAATTAAGACGGAAAGGAAAAGAGAAATATTGGATGATCTCACCCATATGCAGTATATAGGGAAAGCAAATAAACAAGAGGACAAGTAACACTTAAAACTAAAACTCAGCAGAACTGAAACAAAGAGCAAGGAAGGGGGAGGGGTAGAATGGGAGGAATGTGCATAAGAGATTAAGATGATGGTTCATGGGTGACAAGGTGGTGGGAGAACCTTAGGGATGCAATGATATGTGTGTATGTGTATGCAATAAATTTTAAGAAACTGAAAATAAATTTTAAAAAAGTCTGGTCCTTCTATACATGATAACCATTGATAAAATAAGTTCAGCAGGGGTAGCAACAAGGATATTCCAGAACTTTCCTCCACTGGGGTTGCATAGTCACCACAGTATTGAGAAAGGAAGGACTACAGAAAGCGTTTCCTTTGTTTCAGGTCACTGCATTGGGACAAAAGGCAGAAAAAAGCACCAATATGGCATGGTTAACAGCTGCCTGAGCATGAGTAAAGGAGGGTTGTGGGAAGTCAGTCTTCCTCCTCAACGTAGGGTTGACATATCAATAGTGTCCTTCACACATGGAGGGAAGCAGCCTGGGAAATGTCCCAAAAAAATGCAGCTGTTCTTTGTTTCTGGAGAGAATGCCAATAACATTTTGTTCCTTAAGATTCTCAAGAATTAAGATGTGTTCATAGTTAAAAAACAAAACAAACCCACAGGGATAATTATATTAACCAACATGTCACATAGACACCCACCTATTTGAGTTCATTAAGCAATAGTAGATATTTTAGTCTGTATTCTACTACAGACTTTATATTGGGATACTCCAGAAAGCAAAGCAGAATCATTAGTCACAGCTTGTTCTCTGGGATTTATCAGTCCCTCAGAGTTAAAGTTTCCACAGCTTCCTAAACTGGGGTTATTGTAGGAACTCACCCTGGAGTCTGGCCCTTTTAAGTCTAACCTGCCCACTGTGTGTTTTGCCCCCTCACAGCAATAGTATGAGCACACAGTCAAGTAGCACAAACCCCACTTTAGAAAGTATTGGAAAGGATAAGAGATCTGTTCAAGAGTTAGGCAATAACATAGCTTCTGTTCAAGCATACCTCAAAATTCTCTAGTTTTGCAGTTGAGTCAGGAGTAAATTACACTGTATAGGCATACCACAGACCAGAAACCAATCAACCAAATAAAGCAGAGCCTTCCCAATAGGTACATCGTACTGGATTCTGATGACTCGCTGTTGGTGTGTCATGGCTTTAACCACTTTTCTGGAATCCAAGATAAAAGCATAAGGCTAGCAAGCAGAAATAGAACTCCTGGGTGGGTTAGAGCTTCCTCATTCTGTGTTAGTCTCACCCGAGCGTCAAGCAACAAGAGTGATGAGCCTACATGTTTCCAGATTCTGACACAGACCCCATTCCCCATCCACTTAGAGATTGAAAAAGAAAATGATACTGCAGTGAATACAGATGTCTGATTATTATCTTGACTACCTGAAGTTTACACAAAGTTGTAATCCAGAGTTACTTTTTAAAAAGTCAGTAATGACCTATTAAGAAGAAAGGATAACTATTACTCTACTTGAAGTTCTTGGGTCACCACAGTAATTACAGTCTCATGGAGAGGCTAAGAGAAATACAGAATAATGGAGAGCATGTAGAATTAAAAATCAATGAATGATTGAGCTCCTGGTGTGAGTTCTGGAGCTCCTATATACCATGGATGATGTAAAAAATATACAAGGTAGAATTTTAGGTATTTAGAAGTCTTACATATGAAAGAACTATCTTAGTTACAGTTCCCATCTTGATTCTCACTAAGCTTAGGGTTTGAGCTCAAGTCATTTGTTTTGGAGGCAATCTTAGCAAACATAATAAGAGAGAAGGAAAATGAGACAGAGAAGAGAGACAAACCAGTAGAAGATGCACACGTGAATGTGTTTCTGCTTTGGATAATGGGTTCCTTCTTCTTGGGCACCTCCTAAGACAATTGTGGAAAACACCTCAGAAGCTACTTGCAGTGTGCATGAGGGCTGAGTGGTTATCCTTTAACCTCCAGCCCAGTCTCTACTTCTGGTACTGGTAGTCCACCTTGCATAAGTGCTGAGCTCACTGATGAAGTCAGAGGACTCCTTGGGAAGAGAAGAAAAGGGCAGGATGTCATAGGTGTTTGTGGTAACTGTTACAGGTAGTTCTGGAGTAGTCAAAAAAAATAGGATTCCGATTCTGATGTTGTCCTCAACAGTGATTAACATTTCGAGTGCTTACAAGGTATCATACATTGTTCTAGCCACTTGACATGTACAAAATCACTTAGTCTTCATCATTCTACGTGTTGGGTACCTATTATGGCCCCACGTTTAAAAGGAACAAATAGCAACACAGAGAGGTTATATCAATTTCTCAAACTCACATAGTCAGGAAAAGACAGACTATTAATCTGGTGTCTTAATCACTGCATTCTTAGTCCCCAAATTCTAGAGGTTCTATTAAGAACTGAGGTATCTAATAGAACCTCAGTTCTAATAAGAACTGAAAACTGTCAGAGAAAGTCTTCCCACTCATGCTTTATAAATACTACATTTCATATCTCAACAAAACAATTGCCTTTCAAGGTATGTTTTATATTCTAGATTCTCTGTTCAACTCTGAACATCACAGAGTTAGTGAAAGAGATCCTCAAATCCAGAACTAGATTAGATCAGACAATTAAAGGTAGAGGTCTGTGTGGAGTGTGTTAGAGAGATATATAATAGCAGTACTTTTATATAGCCAGTACCAAGAGGCATGTCACCAAAAGTATCCACAAAGCCAAGGAATACAGACACCTCTGTAATCCTTGCTCAGAAAACTAAAATATTAAAGGGTTGGGTTCTCATGGAACTAATTCATTTTTCTCCAACCCCACTGACCTTCAGGGGGTCTCTCTCCCTCACACTAGAGGGAGATCATGATATCTCCAGCCAGTCAAGAATCAGGAATGTCTCATCCTAGAGGTTAAAAGGTTAAGTTTATCTAAATCCAAACTTCAATCTCTCATGTACTTCAAAGCTCTTCCCTCCATGAGTGCAGATTTGACTGAGGCTCAAGTCCATTAACTAAGAGAAGAGGTTGATCAGTTCTATATTCTCCCCGTAACACCCTCCATCAGCCCTCTCTGTTGCTTCTAACTCCTCTAGAACCAAGGCAGGAGGAGGAAAGGAGGTAAAGGGAAGGAAGCCTCACTTGACCTGCATTACAGCTGCTCTGGCATGGTGCCTACCACGTGGCAATTCTTGGCTTTTTCTTTCATTCATTCCTTTTGCTAGTTTGGAGGCCTCCTGCTGAGGACATTTCCCAAAGGAGAGTATTATCTCCTGACTAACCACTTCAGACTCTGTAATCTCCACACGGCAGTTAACCCATAAGTCTCTGCTGGGTTGTCCAGTCCCTGTGGGTAAACTCTTTGAGTGGGATCCTTTCAAGGCAATCAAAGACTGATTTTCATCTGAGATGTCCTCCCTGACCCATGGATGAATGGATGGCACCCACCTTTGTCCATCACAGATGGAAATATCATTTCCTACTTGCTAAGCCCTCTCTTTGACCTGCCACTGGGGGCAAGCCCATCAATCTTTTTTCCCCTTTGAATTTTTGAAAGCTCTGAGGCTTCCCAGCTCTGGAAAACAGTCATCAAAACTTCTCTCTGAGTGTGTGGCATTCTGAGATTCAGAAGGCAAGATACATCCTCTCCTTCTAGATAAAACCCTCATATCCTCTATTCATTCCCACTCCCATTCACAATTCTGGATTCAAAGAAATCCTCTTACTAACCTTTTCTCAGCATTGTTACTGCTTTTTTCACAGGTAGAGAAGGTGGTTATATGCTATGAGTAGCAAAACTGGTTCCAACTCTTAGCAAGCCCTGCTACTGTCTAGTACTCCTTGACCTCAGCTTTGGAATCTGAGCCCATAGGACCCTCCTATTTAATATCCTGTTGCAGAAGTAAACCCACCTCTCCAGGCTGATTTCAATGTGGTCCTGCTAAGTTACATGGAGAGTAATCAAGTTACCTCAACATTTTCTCCAAATTCTGGGGGGTTTTGTGTTTGCCTGTTTTTGTTTTTGAGACTAGGTCTTGCTACTTTTGCCCATGGAAATGTAGACTCACATTGCCTGGGGTACCATGGACTCAAGCAATCCCCAGCCTCAGCTTCCCAGGTAGTTGGGATTACAGGCATGCGCCACCATGCCCAGCTATTTTTTTGGAATCAGGTCTCACTATGTTGCCCAGAGTGGGACTCGAACAGAGATCCCTGGCTCCCACCATGGCTTCCTAGGCTGCTGCTTACAGGCATGCACCACCATGCCTGGCCTTCCAAATTCTGTTTTAACATACAAAAACTTAAGCTTTGGCTGTTGCCTTCTCTAACCACTAGACAACTCCTAAAGATGTTTAAAGAGCATAGAGAATGTTTTTCTTTCTTCCAAGTATATAGAAAGTTAAGCCAGCTACACTACAGAAAAGCAATTCAAGAACTCTTAGTTCTACCAGTATACCAATTATTTAATAACATAATTATCATATACTAGTTGCTTAGTAATTTTTAAAGAGCTCTAAAAAAAGTATGATGCAAACATAAACTTTTGAAAGTAACTTCCCCCTCCCCCACTATTGCTTAATAACAGAAGAAATTTGAATAAAGTCAACCTCCTGGGTCAACTGGTTTCCATTCCTACCAGGAAGGGAGAGGGAAAAGGGTATGGTGAGAAGTATTTTTAACTATTTTAAATGTCCAGTGAAGCTTTAAATTCAAAGAAATATAAAATCTCTCAAATCTTTCTATTCCACTTAGAGGGATGTATATGTGCGTGTTTGTGTGTGTGTAGAGAGAGAGAGAGATTTGAACATGTTGACCTATAAGCCCTTCTTTATGTGTTATTTTTCCCCTTCTTACAAAGAATCTCTGAGTCATCATAACCATAAGACTATATGACTGAACAATGATAATTACATGCCTCTAACTGATAGGTAACAATGCCTTTTGCCCCCAAACTCTCAAAGAGAACACTTGCTCTGCCACAGCTCTTCTGTCAGAGTGCCGTCAGGAGGCTGCAGACAAGGTTCACCTTTCTGTCTTTGATACTGGGCACCTACCTCTCTGTGTACCTTTGTTAGCATTGCTGATGCCCTGGTAAATTGGAAAGATGCCTGGTATTGGCAGAGTTGATACATACATTTGATAAGTAGTTACTCTCCTCTTGCTATAGACTTGCAAATTTCAAAGAGAACTGGTTTGTACTTTGATTAGCATACCTGCCTGAGAGGACACACACACCATCCCTCTCCCACCCCCACTGAGGCCTGTATGGTGGGAAAAGAGAAAAAAATAAGAGTTGAGGCCAAAAGAGAGATTCAACAATTTTGGGATCAGCCATTTTGACCAGGGGTTTTAGAAGAAGGAGATGTGAACCATGTGAGCTTGGCCATGTGGCCAAGGCCTGGGGACAGCAGTCTTTAGCTGGTTCAGGCTAGTAGCATGTGTATTAAAGGAAGTTGAGGAGTTTGGAGATTTGAACTCTGTGTTGGAGTTTGTCTTACTGAGTTTGACTCAAAATATTTCTGGAAAGGCCATGTGAGCTAGACCTGAATAAATAAACTTTGTTGGTTCCTGTACTTTGGAGTTCTTTTCTATTATGTGGAGGAGGACAGCAAGGAAAACACAGCATCATGCCTTCAACTACATGCTTGGAAGCTGGAGCACACCAAAAAAAGAAGGAAGGCTGCTCTGTGTGGATCATGTGTTAATGAACTCTGAAGGACAGGATAAGTGGTGAGGTCAACAGAACTAAGAGACTGAAGGGTTTTGGACAATGTTGCAGTAATCAAGGAAATTGAAGAAATTGCTTTCTCCTCCATATATGTTTCTTTCTGTAGTAAATGATTAAGAAATCACTTTGTTTAGCAATAAATAGTTCTTTTTACTTTAAAAATTTGTTTTGGCTTTAAAAATGATGGTAAGGGGTCTACCATAGATGATAAGAACCTGAAATTTTGTCTGGGAGACAGAGGGGTGACAAAAGCTGCTGGCATGCAGCAGGGAATTTTGAATAACAAAAGTAGGGCATCAGTGAAAATTCAAGGTGCTGCAGCCTTTGAAGCTACATTTTGGGGGAAGCTGGGAAGAGAGTATTTTTGAGTTAAAGGTTATAGTTAAAGATTCTCTCTCCTTACCTGATTTCATCTTGATGAGCTTCAGCGACCCACAGGATTCAACCAGAGGGCAGCATCCACAGCTCTCCCAGAGCCTCTGATCCCACTGGGCTTCTGCCTGGCCCAGGGGAGCAGTCTTTCCCAGAGTTGGTGGTACCCAAACCCCGGGGGTTCTTGACCTTCCAGAGGCGGATCCCTTTGCCGGAGCCTGGGTGGCTGCCCAGGCATAAAGGGACAAACCTTTTCCCCTTCTGTTCTCACATGACACCAACTGGTACAAGAAGTGCTGAAGTGCCAGAGATGGGCTTCATAACAGTGATTTAGCTTTTTCTTCAAAGTGAAAATAATGCATTTCATCACAGCATGTTCCTGTAAAAGTACTAGGCAGAATATTTAGGGACCAGTTACTGGCACCCGGCTCAGTAATTTCCCTTCCAGATATTCATTCTCACGCCATGAGCTCACCCAGGCCTGAATGTGGGAGAGGAGGACCCCAATATCACAGCCTCTGGGAATGTCATGGAGCTGGATTGTTCCACTGGGTGCAACTTGCCAGGTGCCACAAGGCTGGTGGCTCGCAGAGTTGACACTGAGAGCCAGTTTTCCTCACCTTCAGAGAACTACAACCTTAATTTCAGGAGAGGCCTGTGCCATAGAATTTTTCAAAGAATAGTTTTTTGATTTTCTCATTTCAGAAGTAATTTAAATTCCTCAAAAATATTGGGAAAACAGCAAAAAGTATCATTAAAACTTGGATGTGTCAGCCACACATTCATACTTTAAAATAGTTTCATATTATGGATAGTGTTTAAAAGTGAAGTTTCCTTGATCTTCCTAGTTTAAAAGGTAATGTATACTTATTAGAGAAAACTCAGAAAGCACAGATAATCATAAGGAATGTCAATAGCATCTATAGTACCACCCACCAAGAGGCAATTACTAAAAGCCAATTGTTTTCAAATTTAAACATTCAGAGAGTGCTTCAAGTTGCAACCTGCCCCTAGAGCAAGGGTAATATATTTTAGGGCAAATGCAGAAACCAGTACTTTGCCAAAATAATTAGATAGAAGCTGGGTTGAGCTATCTAACATGGATGGTTTTATTTCAGCTTCCTTTTCATAAAGATAAAGAGAGTTTCCAATTTTTGAGTATCAAGAATATGTAATTGCTTGGGATTTTTGAATGTTCTGAAAGGCATCAATAATCTTCAGGTCATAAGCCACACTCATTCAGTTTAGTGTCCTTCTTGCCAATCAGACCACATAGAATTGGGGCCACGGGACAAGAGATGAAGGTGGTTTGGTTGCAAGCACAGCTTTATGTGGGCCAGAGAATGAAAGAAGCTGACAAAGCAGAGCAGCATTTGGAAACTCACCATCACTCTGTGCCCTCAGGACTGGTCAAAGCACATCCATATTCAGGTGCTAAAAGGTTTTGGGGGGGAGGATGGATGGTTTTTTTCTAGGACATTTGTAGCGATTTTTTTCTTGAGGAAAAGTTTTTTTTATGCTCTATCTCTAACTTGTTTTGAAAATGGTCATTTTGGTGTGGGGAAAGTTCCACCCTCTGACTTAATGATGATCCTAATGATAAGTTATGCTACAAGAACTGAGCAGATGTGATGGCTTATCATGGAATGCAGCAGTATGTTTGGGAGATGTAGTGTTCTGCTTTAATGTGACAGAACTTGTAGTCTCAAAGGTAATTCATAGGACAGGTGGGCTTTTGGTCATGGCTTTAATGAGTCTTCTAGAAGTAAGCACTCAAGGATGTGCTCCCTAGCTAAAACAAAACGCAGAGCAAATGAGTCAAATAGATGAAAACACCAAGTGCACTCCCAGTAGTTATCAACCCACTGTTATCTATTATCCTTGGCCATGGGCTTCCCAAGACCTGGTCCTCCTCCTGCATGTTAGGTACTTATTGCAAAGGGCACCACTATCTGTTATCTGCCCAGCTGCCTATAAGCCAAATTTCTGACATTCTTAACCCCACCCTTGTTCTAATTCCCCATCTCTGATTAATAAGCCTTGCTGATTCTACTTTCTAAATATGCCTCAAATTATCTGCATTCTTACTTTTCCCAGCACAGTCCATGCTGCAATCATCTCTTCCCTGACCCACTGCTATTTATCCTGTCAGGATCTCTTTTCTGCTCCTGCAGATCCTTAGTCAGAGTGACTCTTCAAAAACACCAGTCTGACAAGGTTACTACTCCACCATAGTTTTCCGATGATTTCCATTACCCCTTTAATTGAGGAGCAATTTCCATTCATTAAAAATCACTGCTTTAAGTGTTTACCCATAAGGATTTTGGCAAGCACATAGGGTTCTATAAACACCACAGCATTCCAAATACAGACTGTTCAAAATATTCTTTTTGGTAGTTAAGAATAAACCTGCATAAAAAGTTCACTTACAATTGTATTGTGTGAATGCAGAAATACCCCATGGTGGTATTTCTGGATTGTATGGGATGTGACTATTTAACTTTATAAGTAACTGTCAAGTTGTCTTCCAAAGTAGCTGTGCCATGTTGCTTGCTTATGTTGGGAGATTGAAGTCCAGCTTGTCATCTATAAAGTGAGGATCTTCAGGTCCCTCTGTACCTGCATCTATCTGTCTGTCGGCCCATTGCTCTCTCTATGGCAACACCCTTTCCACATTTTAATATCCAACCATATCTCCAGGATTTCCCAAAGGCTGTGTCTTCTTCCCCAAATACCAAACAACTTATCTGATCAACTAATTGGCCCTTATCTCTGCCAGGAAACTTTCCTACAAGCAAAGTAGGCTTCTTTTATAGTTCCCTTACTTTTTCATGTTTAATGAATAATGACCAGCCTCTAGGCTCTATTCCAGGCACTGGGGAGAGATCAGTGAAGGAAGCTGACAAAAACCCAAGCTTTCATGCAGCTGACAAAGAAGAAGAAGAACAACAACAAAAAAGCCTATGCTTGGTCAAGTGGTAACATGCCCTAGAAAATAAAAACTGGGAAAGAAAATAGTAGAGTCATGAGCAAACTAAAGAATGTGAAGGTGCTGTTTTAGACAGGACAAGTAGAGGACAGGTCTTTGAGTTGTGAGTGAGATAAAGGAGCAGTCCTACACAAATCTGGGGAAAAACAATTCCAGAAAATGACAAAGATGTAAAGATAGAAGCGAGGTGGTCATGAGGAGGCTAATGTGTTAAAAGATAAAGTGGAGACCTGTGGTGAGAACACAGGGAACCAGGGAAGTGATGGAAAGTATGGCACTATCAGGAGCCAGGGACCAGTCCACATGGCACTTTCATAACCCTCTCCATCCCAATGACATGTTTCCTCATGCTACATTGCTACTGTTTTTCCCTCTTGGTTGTGTGCTCAGTGAGGTCCAGGACTATGTTGACTTTACTCAATATTGATTGCAAATACCCAGCACAATGTCTGTTGTGTGATTGGTTTTTAATAAATGTTTGAATTAATAAATGAGTGAATGGAGTATCTCAACCACATGCAGTCTCTTGATGGAGTGTCCAATCACATGCCTGTGATGATGGCATGAAAAAAGGACACCCAGATTGCTTAGATGACTCTCCCAGAGTGTGAAAAAGAGGAGTAACACAGATGGAAGTCCTTTCTTTGTGGGCAAATCTTCCGCTCACAATACCTGCATTCTTTCTGGAACCAAGAGATAACAAACTTTAATATCCAAAGGTCTTTCTGTCCATCCTCATTCTCTTTCATCTGTTAAACTAGAGTTTGAAAGAATATATATGGACCATCCTTTAGGGCAACAGTTGGAAAAACAAAGAAATAGTCCAAGAGTCTACACATGTTTTATATTTGATCTGCAGAATTATTTTTTTTAAAACTCTGGGATATAACATCTATCAAAAATTGAAATTTCTGGATTATTTCAAACATCTAAAGATGTGGCAATGCTGGGTCTGTCACTGAACTCTAGTAACAAAACTGGCAAAGCAGGGAACCTAACTAAACTTATAAACAGGAGCAGCTAGCCCTTTAAACCCAGCCACTCATCAGGTTTGTCCCAGCCCCCACAAGCAGTAGCAAGACCACACTAACCTCAAGAGGAGACAAAAACAAGATTTATTCACTAAGAGGATGAAATAGACAGAAGCCACTGAGTGTACAATGGACCCCCTTTGGTTATCTTACCAACCAGTTCAGTTTTTAGTTCAAAAAACTGCACATGGGTCCTTAGCCACATGTGTCCACAAAATGGCAGCCATCCCACCTGCAAGCCAAAATGAAGGAACCAAGATGGCATCATCAATCCTCCTCCAAAAGTGGGAGATTCAAATCCAGTGAAGAAACCAAGATGGCATTGTCAGTCCTCCTCCAAAAAGGTACAACTCCAGCCTTCTTTCAGCCTGAACCACCAAGACTCACTTGTAACTGCAATAGCAACTACATCAGACATCTTACAATGAAAGCAGCAATACTCCAAATTCCCTTCAGGTCCCCAGACAATTCCCAAGCTTCAAAGTTTCAAAGTTAAAACAAGTTTTCAAGTACCACATTTCCAAGTCAGCATACACAAGTCACAAGTTTCTTCAACATGCTCCCCCCAGGCACCTCACTGAACCAGGCTGGGGATGAAAGCCCACAGCATGGCTTACTTCGCTATCCTGCTGCCACAGATGGCAAGCACAGCTCCAAGGCCTCCAGCCTCCTTGCTGTTCCTCTGCTTCTCCCTTCTCCAGCTTTCTCTCTCTTCCTGGCCTCCTTAAATCCCCTCTCTCTATTCCTCTCTCAAGAAGACTTGACTTCCCTTCTCCAAGTCTCTGCCCACCAGGGTACAATGGTTGCCATCTTAATGCAGCATTGCCATGCTGGGGCCACAGCTCCCCAATTTCACATCACCCCTATCATCATCTTCCTGGAAAAACTCACTGAGCTGAGATGAGACTGTCCCTTTAGGGTAGGTATATCTTCTCCTGGTCACTGCAGCACACAACGCTCTGGCACGTGGCTACTCACTTTAGTATATCTGCCACATGGCTTCATGCTGCCTGGTAGAGGTGATCAGGACCATCACTAAGGAATCCGGAGACACACACTAGTCCCATGTGGATTCCTTTTCCCTTTCCACCACACTTAGGTGGTTGACTTCAGAATGAAATGGCTCTTCAGGGTAAGCTGAAAATCAGGACCCTGTGAAGACCCCCACAGCTGCAGCAGAGAAAAGAGGATGGATGCAAGGGAGCTCCCCCACCCCCACCCATCTCTGGACACAGGCTGAGGGTCTTATCTGCTAGAGTGCTTGGTCAATTGCTAATGGTGCTGGTAGTGCTGTGGCTGGTGCAGCACCACAGTCATCACACAGGCTAGATCACTGCTCATCAGGCAGGACTGGCCTGAGCTAACATTTGGCTTAGGAGAACTCTGGGAGAAAATCAGAAGAGATCTCCCCTGCCAGGTTATAACATCCAGGGTCTATCACAAATCCTGGCCTCGAAGGGGATGAGGAAACGCTTGTTGGAGATGAAGTGACCTTGTACAAGTTACTTCGCCTTCATCCATAAAGTGAGTAGATTTCACTTAGCTCATCTGTGAGACCACCTAGAGCTTCTGTGGTTCTGTGGATTTCTAAGTAGTCAGGGTAAAATCAAGTTCAGCAACAAATTCCAAGGGTCTTCCTGATTTCCTGGGCACAGTCGTGCAGATTTTAACGGTGGCAGAGAAAGGCTCTCTGATTTTTCAGTGCTGAGCTGAGGTTCTGATTTTTGAGATAATGAGCTGAGATAATGCTATTAGCCATTACTGCATTTCTCAGCATTGGTGTTAGCACACATACATCAAGAGTCTGCATTTTGCTTATGAGTGGAGTTTATTTGCCAAAAATGAATTCGCCAAAAATTTGTTTTCAGCATTCAAGAAACAAGATTGTAATGGGTATGATGGACATGTGGGGTGCAGGCAAGCCAGGTAATCAGGTGACCAGGGTTACCAGCTGGTATGATTTACAGAGCACCCATAGGCCTTTTGCCCAGTAACTTTTTTGAGTTTGCCCTCCTTGGTACTTATAATCACCTCTATTACTCACACCTTTGATTTAAGATCTTGAAAGATACTCTCTCCAGATGCTTCAATATGCAGAGAGGGATTTAAAATTAAAACATTTGTATTCATTACTATGTTGGAAGAATACTCTTCTCAAACAATAATGAAGATATTTGCAATCTATTTTTGAATACTAATCCTGCCCCAAGTGCTTGAGATACAGCTGACCTTTTTCTTTTATTTCATCCTCACTACCCATATGTGTGTGTGTTTGTGTGTGTGGCAGGCACAATGTTTATCTCTGTTACACAGAAAAGTGTAGGTTTGACAAGAGCCAGAAGTCACAACACCCTAAATGGATTCTTTTTCTCTCTCATATAAGCTGTGTTTTTAAGAAATAACTTACACACAGTGAAATGCATAATCTTAAATGCATAGTTGATAGGTGTTTGTATGTCCCTTCATGTAACAACCACTCAGATCAAAGTAGAGGATATGCCCGGCACCCTATGAGGCTCTTTTGTGCCCCTAAAAGCCAGACCCCCCCAGATCCCCTGCAATAAGAACAAGCATTTGTCAGTATTTTAATTGTGATTTAAAGACAAGTGGTGGCCCAAGCACACTCAGGGAGAAAAGAAATTGTCCACAAAGAATCTGTTGGGAGGGAGTGAGGTAGGAAGGCAAAAGGAGGAGCTGCCTCTTAGAAGATACAAAAGCTTGTGATCTCTCCACCACTGCTTTGTGGGTGACTGGGTTATCTCTGTAGCTGGAGGGCCCAAATGGGTGGAGATGGTGACAGGAGTGCCTGTCAGGCTGTTGCTCTCTTCCTTACCGGGAATCACAGTCTCTAACAAGAAACAAAATGCTGACAAATGAAAAGGAGCTGTGTTTGCTGGCACAGTGTATGCAGAGTGGGAATGAGGACCAATCCAGAGCTCCCACAGGAAGTTTCCAACCCACTTTCTAATTATCAGTGAGCTATCATCATCAACTTTTCCCAGATCCAATGTCATGTTTTTACTTTGCTGAGTTTAAATCCATTTTCTCCTGTTTTATTTCATGTGCACTACAGATCAGGACACTAGCTGAGAATTCTTGCCAAGAGAACACTTCCACAAACTACTAAGAGCTGACGAGTAGCACTGCTGGTGGGATTGCAAACTGGTCCAGCCATTATGGAAAGCTGTGTGGGGGAACCCTAAAATATTGAAAATGAAACTACCACTTGAAGCAGCAATCTCCCTTCCGGGAATAGACCCAAAAGATATAAAAACAGTAATTCAAAAGGACACCTGTACTTGATGCTTATTGCAGCAGTATTTACAATAGCCAGGAAATGGAAACAACCCAAATACTCCAAAATAGACAAATGAATCATAAAGCTGTGGTATTTGTACAATGGAATATAACTCAGCAATTAAAAATGATAAATTTGAGGCATATGTGATAACATGGATGAAACTTGAATGAATCATGCCAGCAGAAATAAAACAGAAAGAAAAAGAGAAATACAGTATGATCTTACCTGTAAGGGAGAAATAAGGAAAACAAACAAACAAACAAACAAAAGGACAAGTGAAAAATTAAAACTGTTAACAGAACTGAAGCATAGAGCAAGAGAAAGGCAGGAGAGTAAAATCGGGAGAGAGAAAGGCACAAGAGAATAAAATGATGGTTCACAAGGGACAAGGTGGTAGGAACACACACACGTGTGTGTAATCAAATAAAAATAAAATATTTTTAAAATCCTATCTCTAAATCTGTCTATATGTATCTTTGTATCTACCTATTTATCATATTTAAATCATTCTATCTCTGGAGATCTGAAGTTTGGAAGAGTTTATAGCCTTATGAAACCTCTGCCTGACAAGGTGGCGCGTGCCTGTAGGTTTCAGCCTATGAAACGGCTGGGGCTAGGAATCGCAGTTGGGACAAAATAGCGAGACCTAGTCCCCAAAAACAGCTGGGCGTGGTGGCACATGCCTGTAATCCCAGCTACCTGGGAAGCTGAGACTGGGGATTGCTTGAGTCTGTGATACCCCAGGCAACATGAGCCTGTGGTTCCACAGGCAAAATAGTGAAACAGTCTCAGAAAGAAAAAAAAAAAAAGAAAGAAAGAAACAACCTCCGGGAACCCCAGTGACTGAACTGCAAGCAACTGCAGATTGGAAGCTGTGTGTGTATCAGACAGGGAAGGATGACTGAAGAAAGAGAGAAGAGATGAGAGGAAAATGAAGAGGGAAGGAGATAGAGGAAGAAACAAAGGAGAAGAAATAAGTAAAAAATAAAAGAACAAGAGAGAGTAGGAAAAAATGATAATGAAAGAATGAGAGGAAGAAATAAAGAAGGATAAACCAGGAAGAAGTGAACAAAAGAAGTTCAGATTTTCAGTGAATGAGAGAAGTCTATAAAAGGAGCAAACAAATATTGAATATTCTGCCTTGTGTTGACCATGGGTACACTTAAATTCAGCAAATAGTGGGGTGGCTATGGATATACATGTTTGACCCTTGTCAGTCATGTCCCACCTTACATATCTAGGAATCATACATGAGAGAAGTGGGAGCAAACAGGAGCAGTTCAGAGCTGCCCATTCGGTTCTGCACAATGTCACTGGAGCAGTTTCTTTAGCTGCACATGGCTACACTAGAAGCTGGATATTGCCTTTTCAAACATTCTAAGAAGTCAGGGAAGAAATGTAATGCATCTTTTTAAAAAAGTTCTATTTAAATTGTTTAAAAAAATTGTTTAATATTTATCGGGGATAAACCCTCAGTTAACACAGCTCCGCAGAATGGCTTAGCCACACTTCTCTTCCAGAAGTTCTGGAGAGCCCGTGTCCCTTACAGGCATTTGCTATTGAAGTGAGAGAAGGCCTCCAAGAGCTGCTGATTGTTGGGTCTGTTTGGATAGGTTAGGGGGCAATAGGACATTGCACTTGTTGGTTTTTACTTTCCACTCCATAACCTCACTTGCTAGTCAAGTCCTACAGTTCAAAGACTTAACCTTCTACAAATAGAGGGTTTGTAGCATATTGAAGTATATAAAACAGTGGTCCAACTGTATAATGTTTGCTTTTATTTAAGAATACTTCAAAAAGTTTTGCAACTTTAAATTGTATCTCTTAAGCTGGTGTGTTAGCACACACCTGTAATCCCAGTTACCTGAAAGACTGAACCTGGGAATCAATTGAGTCCATGGGGTCGAGACAACTGTGGGCAACGTAGCAAGACCTAGTCTCTTATAAAAAGATAGATAGATGAATTGATAGATGATGAATAGATAGAGAGAGAGAGAGATCTCTTTTTGTTGAGGTAACACTGATTGACAATGCTGCCTGTGATTGAGAGGTACATTTCTTCAGTTGTGCATCACCACATCCCACCACCATCAAAATACCCACATGCCTCTACTACAATCTATTGGGGTCCCTCCCCCCTTGGCGCCTCACCCCTCTACGCTATAATGACTTCCTATTGACTTTTTTTCCTAAATTTATAAGAATAAACATACTGACATTCATCATATAAAAGTTAGTTCTGAATCTAGAATTCTAAATTTCTATCTTTGAGAAAACCTGTTTAAAGAAGGTATGTTCACCAACTAGAAATTAAATGACTAGTTTTGACACTTTCCCATCTCCTGTAAGTACTTTTCTCTGGGTAAGTCATAGTATTTATTCATTGTTTCCAGAAATACTTACTTGAAAACTTTTTATGTTCCAGACTCTACTAAAGTATGAGATTATTGACATGAAAAACTCATTTCTATTATCTTGTCCTTCCTCACAAAATGTAACTAAATTGCATGTCATTATTTAAAAGCTAATTTATGGAATGTCTGTCTTCTGACAGATGAGAAACTCCACAAGAAGGACTGTGCAGTTGTTTCCCTTTCTTTCTGCCTCAGCTAGCGCAATACATGCCCATGGTAGTTACTAAGCAAATATTTATTATTTAAGTGCATTGACCATAATTTAACATTCACATACCACTGAATCCTACGATCTCATTTAACTGTCACAACAACCCTACAAAGTGGATCCTGTTCTCTCCATTTTACATTTGGGGAAACTGAGAAAAGGTGAAGAAATTGGCCAAAGATCACAAATCACAACAGGAATTCAAACCTAGGAAGTCAGGTGCCATAAGCCATGTGGCCTCTCCACCTTGCTGTACTGTCTGTGAATGTACCAGTCATTGAATGAATGGATTTAAGCAGTTCACTAGCTCAAGGTTTTATATCATTAATTGCAATATGAGGTTATAGAGCAGTGTTCTTCATCTTTGCCACCAAAGTTCAGTACAAGTTCTTGTAGCTAATCACTTACCAGGTGATCATCCCTGCTCTCCCTTTGTTATTTCAAACCAACTATTTGATGTCCTGGAGGCATGGAAGCCTGCTACCTGTGTGCTTTCTGGTATGCCCTTACATCTCTAATTTTGTCACTTGAGTTCCACATTCCCAAACCTGTTATTACCTTTGTCCTTCTTATATCATTTAATTTAATATTGTTTCAATGACTGGAGTATAAGTACAAAAAAAGATTTGCTGTTTCTATGAAAACTGTCCAAATCATACATAGATATGCCAGGATGGATTCTTACGTGTACAGCTGAAATATTTTTAAATAAATGATAAAAGCCTGAAAAGCTAAATGCAATTTTGATTAATGCCCATCTTTGGCATTTAGAAAGTACTTTTATGTGTGAAAGAGACAATGGTAAAAGACTTACAAAACATCTTGAAGGATGTTTTATACTCAGATGACTGCTTTGGTTTTAGATTCTTACATAGACCAAGCACTTACAACTATTAGACAACAAGAAATGTTACTCAAAGAGATGATTTTCTTAAGAGTCTAGGGACTCCAAAGGTAAGATAATAAATAAATTCATATATAGGTTAAGATCAAATAAGTCACTTTAGAGCGGAAATGTTCTTAAATGTATCCTCTTGTCATCAAAGTAAGAAAAGATAAAAATTTTCACCCAGGTTCTAAATTAGTAAAGAACCCTTGAAAATGAAAAATGTTTTATAATAAAGAAATCACTTCTGGCAAGTGTGTACATTTCTAGATTTCTCTACATAAGCAATAATTTAGTGGTGCTGATCGATCTGATCCTAAAATGAGGACCACATAGAACATAGGCTTCAGTTGACCTAAATGGATCTATCACATGAATGAGATATATGCTTCATTGCTATACAACACTAAAGTCAGAGATTTTTTTTATTTTGGACCATAATTTGCTCTACCCTGGGTAGGACATATTCCTTGCTATATTTGGACTTGTTTGAATATATAAATATTTTCCTCTCCATATTCTAGGATGCACCTAGCATGCCACAGTGATATACCACCTCTATCTAGTGACTTTGTGTGCTGCCTACAATCTTCTTCCCACGTGAGAAGCAGAGCAGATGTCTCCAAGATCACTCCAAATGCTAAGAGTATGGCATGCTGTATATGAGAAAACAAACACCCATGATGGTTGTGCCTATGTGACTTAACTAAGCCAAATAAAATTAAATTAATTTGATTGTAGAGCGGTTATATCTGATTGTGTAGCAATTGATTAGATTTTCATAGAGTCAATCTGATTTGGTTGTTATTGTTTCGGTTGTCTTAATGAGGGAATTGGATTGCACAGTGATCCAATTGATTGTTTTGGCAATTGGCCTGCCAACTGTTGGCCATTTAGCCGGCACCACAGTTTGACCTTAGGACAGGATGTGAAATGAATTCACTTGAATGCTGAATTTAAGCATTTTTCCTTGCAAGCTGTTATGTGTCAAGTGCTGTCATATAATGAAAAATATTTATCAACAGTAAATATTTAAAATGTACAATCTCCCCTGTATACATGCCACACCAAGAGGTCTAAATATTTTATGAGGCTATAAACTTTGGTTATGCTTCCATTTTAAACTCCGTGCAGAATTCTACTTGCCTGAAGGCTTCATTCCAACATTCCTTAGGATCAAAAATTAATTGTTCTTTACCCTTAAAAACAACTGATTCCATCAATTCAAAATGAAAGAACTTACACAATGGTGCAAGCATGGAATCCAGGCTCCAGTGATTTATTTGTCCATTGCTACGTGTGTGTTCAACTATGGCTGGACTTGTAGGTATTTAAAGTGTTTGATGAACAAATGAAGAAGCAATGCATTAAGAACTGAGATGCACCAATATTTTCAACCAATAATTTTACATATGACTTCATGTTTAAGTACCTTGGTTTTGCATTTGGCTGTGTCTTAATTTGATTCTGATCTTGCCATTGCAGTAGGTTGCATTTTCCAAAGATGGCCAAAATGATATTTCCCATTTCACACTCTTTCGCAATATGAAGTTGTTTCTCCTCCATGATACAGGACTCAATCTCTCCACTCTACTGAATCTGAGTGAACCCTGTGACTGGTTTGAGCAATGCAATTTGGCAGCAGCACCAAAATGCTAGTTACAAACTTAGCCCTTAACTCTCCTGGCAGTTTCTGTTTCCTGCCTCTTGGAAGTCAACCATCAGGTAAAATGCAAAATCCTCTGAAAGCCAAGGCACATGTTGGTTTACTGCATTGTTGCTGAAAACACAGAGAAAGGAAACATTTTGAGAGAAAATAGGGTGGACTCATTATTGAACATGTTGAATTTGCCACAGTTGGGACACAATTTTAGTAGGCAGTGGACACTACAGGTTTGAAATATGTATGGGGATAAAGAGAATATCAACAGCAAATAACTGGACACATAGACACCACTGAGGTTATCTTTTTAAAAAACTGTATGAAAAAAGAACATGAATCTTGGACATAAATCTGAGGACTACTGTCACTTAAAGACAGAGAGAAAGGTTGAAAAGTAGGTGAAGGGTTGAAAATTGGGCAAAAACCCAAGAGAGATCTGCATCACAGAAGGCAAGGAATGGGACATAGAAAAGATGTAATCAATTATGTCAAAAGCTGCTGGGATAATAAGAGAGTGAGGACAAATCTGTTTGGAGAGACTCAAAAACTAAAACTTTTATTTTCCAGACTCTTTGGTAACTAGGGTTTTGGATCTGCGTGTTACCAGTTAGATGCACTTGCTTAAAGATGGAGTGAGAGTGAATGATTTTCTGGAGCTTTTGGCCACATCCATGTTCTTTGATGATACATTTTCAAAGCTATAATTCAGTTCCACTTCTAGAGAACCCACTGTTCAAATACTGATTATCAAAGTCATCAAACACCATGCCCAATTGTCTAAAAATGCTTTTTAAAAGATGGTTTCGATTTAACAATTTAGCAAGTACTACAAAATTGAGGGCCTACAGAGTGAGTCTTTCAAGTTATGGGCATGTCAGGTGAAGGAGACTTCAGCATATTATCGGCATTAAATTCAAATAAGAAGCCCCAGATTATTTGTGAAACTTGTCAGTTTGTATTAACCCACTCTGCTGCAAAGATGACTGAATATGTAGAAGTGAGATGGGGAGAAGCTGTTTTTGAAGGGCAGGCATGCAGAAACCCAGCCCTAGTGGCTGCGTCAAGTCTTTGGGCTGTGAAAAAGCTAAAGCAGCAGACAGACTTGTGAGAGACCAGCAAAGAGCCCAAGGTTTGCTCGGATGTCTACCAAGTTGAGAAGGTAGTGGTCTGCAATATTGCGATTCATAGTAAAAATTCTGTGTTTGGTAGTTTCCCCATTTTTGGCAAGAGCACCAAAAACTCTTGGAACTTCCAAAGTGATGAGACAAAGTGCCTTTTGTTATGTTAATGACTCTTGGAAAGTACCTAAGAATGGGGGGTGGTGGTCAGGGGTGCCAACCCTGTATTAGAAGGCTAGAACATTCATTCCCAGCTGCCTTGACCTCCAGGAAGGGAAGAAGTGTGAAAGGCTGAATCAATCATTACTGATTTATGATTTGTTCAATTGTGGTTATGTGATGAAACCTCCATAAACACCCAAGAGGATGCCTGGTCTTTTGGTAAATTTTGCAAATTGTGACTAAAGAGAATTCTGCTTCATCTTCAAAAGCTGGGGTTTGCACAGTTCCTGAGCTTATAACATTCATGGAAAATAACCACAAAAGAAATTCTGAGATGGCCTGACACTTCAAGGTCAAGAGAATTATTCAGTTTGTTCTCATGAAGCCATAACAGCAATTTCATTTGCTGAGAAAATGATAACAGGTGATTTTAGTGTTGCTTAGAATTTAGCACTGATTATCGTCAAGTGTCAATTAAAATAATCTGTCTCTTTTTAACTCAAGTTCAGAGTGTTATGCATTTTTGTAAGAAAATGGCAAATGCTACCTTTTCTTTCATTCTGGTTCAATCTCATTTCCTCCCCTAAAACTGGAATATAATGCAACACAGCTGTGAAACACAAGCAATCATTTTTCACTACTTTTCCTTTGCCTCTACCAGAGACCAGAGCTTTGGCATCTTTATTGTGTCATTAATTTTAGTTATGTTCTGAACATGGAGTAAGGAGGTCTTCAAGGCTATGGGTGACTGTCAGTATTTAGACAAGTCCAATTAAGTTTCTTATGTTTGGAGAATCTTGGGGAGATAAATAAATCACTGAAACTTCCATTATGAAAACCGCCACTTGGCAATATGGTGTTTCTCCTGGGAAAGCAAGGAAGATTGATGTGCAGAGGGAGGATCCAGCCAGTCAAGTGTGCCCTGCCAGGAGAGGCATTCCTGTCATGGAGAGAAATGAGTGAAGCATCTAGTTAACTCTGTGTATGCCACTCATCTACTACCATGTACCCTTTGTCCAGTGTTTTTCTGAGTAAAGCTGTCAACTGAAGAGACTTCTTCCACTCACATTCTTCAGACCAGCCTGTGGTAAGGAGGTAGTGCCCGAGGCAATCAATAATGTCTTGACCTTTATATCCAACCCTGCTGTTTGATTCCCTGAGCTTCCACTATGTCCTGTTCTGACTTCTAAAACCTGCATTATAGGTCTTGGATGAGCCCTTTGCCCTTAAGGGAAAGAAGTCTCCAAAAAGTGCTAGTTGTAGTTGAACAAGTGAAACTCATGCATGAGGGAACCAGTTCGATAAAGGAGAAAATGGCTGACTCCCCAAGGGGAGTTAGGAGATATTAAAAGGGCAACTCCACAGTTAAGGGTAAGGGGCAGGGATGGGGAGAACAGTGCCATGGCTTGTTGTGGTTGGGCTAGCCCAGGCATGTGCAGGCGCGTTACATTCCAACCACTCACGTGGGTGCTCAACTTTTTCCTCCAGGAAATTGTGAGGTAATCATTACTTGGGATCTAAGCTGTCTAGCTATCATGGTACCTTATGGTCAGTGTGATGGGCCAAATTGCTAGGACAGGACTAGTCAGTGTATGATTTAGTTCACCTGTTCAAACAGGACTTGGGGTAACTCATCCTACCAGCTCACAATTTCTTTTACCTAGACTATCTCACCTGTGCCCAGGACACGTTTTTACCCAGGGACAGTCCTAATATAGGTGAAAATTAAAAAGAGGTTTCCTAGTTTTTTTTAGGCATTCTCACTGGGAACAGTTTCCATCCTCTTATACCCCATGAACTTCTTCCCTCCCTCCATCCCAACAGTAACAGGGAATCATGCTTAGAGATCTCAGAAGTCTTAGGAAGATCATGAAACTATATACACATTGATTTTTTTTTTTTTTTGAGACTAGGCCTCACTATTTTTGTTCATGGAACCACAGGCTCACATTGCCCAGGGTACCACAGACTCAAGCAGGGCAGTCCCCAGCCTCAGCTTCCCAGGTAGCTGGGGTTACAGGCATGTGCCACCATGCCCAGCTATTTTTTTTGGAACTAGGTCTCACTACATGCCCCCAGCGGGACTCGAACCGCAATCCCTGGCCCCGGCCATGGCTTCCTAGGGTGCCACTTTCAGACATGCGCCACCATGCCTGGCCCTACACACTGATTGTTAAATGGCATTTAAACTGTGAATATTGCTAACTTAATACCATAGTGGCTATGTAAATTTTTCAAAAATTTATATAAGTTGGAGATATAGCCTGCTGCATTTACACGAGATGTTATGATATCAGAAGTTGCTTCTAAAATACTTTAAGAAAATGGAAGCGAAGGCATATTAGTCAAAAGCTTGTCAGGAGACAGAAACCACATCATTTATAGTAACAGAATTTCAGATAAAGGAAGATTAACCAGATTCCTGAAAGGTAAAGAGGGAATGATAGGGCATCACAGATATAGCTACTGCAGAAACCCAATATCCTAGCCTTTGGGAAGAAAGGGAAGAAGATATAAGTATTAAAATTTAGAGGCTTGGAATTGGGGAGGCACTCAGATGAAACCAGACTTCTGAGAAGAATTAGCGAGAGTTCCAAGAGAGTTCCAAATGTAGGCACAGGGACTCTCTCGCCGCCCGCAGCCAAGACCGCACCACTGGGTTGGTGAGGTGGACTTGGGTCCTGTCTTGGGGAGCAGAAACATGAGCCCTGGGGCAGGCACACTTAACCTAAGCCAGGCTGGCCCTCACAGGCGCCCGCAGGCAGTCAGCCGCAACTTGCACGTGGCTCTGGAGCAGAGGTAGTGTCTGGCAGGAGGGGCCTTAGAGGCTCTTCTGGCCTCCACACTTCATCTACTCTTAGGACCACCCCCCATCCCCAGGTCTGGCAGGGGGGCCTGATCTTCGCCTTCCCACTTCCTGTGTGGAAAAATGGACCAATCCAGTGTGAGCCACGAGCCCATTGGTGCCCAGCATTCCGCTGGGCCACAGGGTGGAAGAATGGTCCAATCGGACCCCTGGTGGGTGCACCCAAAAAGAAGAGGGAAACCGGGCTTTGAGCAAGCTGAGAGTAGGTTCCAGCCCCCAAGAGACTGTTCTATCCATGGAGGGACAAATCCTGCAGGTGGAAGCTAGAGAGAAGGACCGGTAGCCTAACACCAGGACCTGCTTCGGGCTCAATTCCGCTGCCACAGGGAACAGCGGACGCTGGAGAGCTCCATGCTCCCAAGACTGAGAAAGGATCACTTGACGGTCTCCATGTGGTGACGCTGAAGGCAGCCAGTCCACGTGCACTGCAGGAGCAAGTGCATTCTGCCACCAGCCCACCGGTTGAAGTGTTCCGCACCTTCTCTGGCAGGAGTCTAGTGGGGTGGGCTGCTTTCTACATCTCTCAAGATCTCTCCTGTTGCTGCATACATCAGCGGGAGTGAGGTGTTAAGGTTTCTGCTTGTGAATGTCTTCCTTTGGTTACACCAATGTCTGTTTGGTTTTTTTTGTTTGTTTGTTTGTTTGTTTTTGAGACTAGGTCTTGCTATTTTTGCCCGTGGAACCACAGGCTCTCGTTGCCCGGGGTACCACAGACTCAAGCAATCCCCAGCCTCAGCTTCCCAGGTAGCTGAGATGACAGACGCGCGCCACCACACCCAGCTATTTTTTGGAACTAGGTCTCGCTACGGGCCCCAGGCGGGACTCGAACCGCGATCCCTAGCCCCGGCCGCTTCATAGGCTGAAGCTTACAAACACGAGCCACCGTGCCCGGCTGTCTGCTTCATACATATTATGAACTGCATATGTTCACAATGCTATGTCTTTGATGACCATTTTATCAATATGAACCTACTTTGTCATAAAAAAAAAAAAAGAATTAGCGAGAGTTCCAAGAGAGGCCTGGACTCCAGAGGATGCTCTGTCTCTGAGAAGGCAGTGAGACCGGTGGTGGGAGTGTTACAAATACTGCAAACTGGACTCTATTACTCTAGAAAGG
The DNA here is from genome assembly GCA_004024945.1 of Uropsilus gracilis. Lineage (NCBI taxonomy): Eukaryota > Metazoa > Chordata > Mammalia > Eulipotyphla > Talpidae > Uropsilus > Uropsilus gracilis. Next base: position 48,062 of record PVHY01005387.1, on the reverse strand, counting down.
TTTGATCACTGCCATGGTAAAGCAGTTCTGTAGATGCGCTGGTAACAGGTGGCCAACAGGAGGAGACAGAGATAAGTTCCTTCTCCCACTTCCTCCTTCTCCACTTGCCGTTGGCAGAGTCCATCAGGGAACCAGAGATGGTCAAGCAGAATGAAGTTTGAAGAACCCCAGTCCCCAGCAGTAAGCTTTGAGCTGATGTAACAGCCTAACTGGCCTGGAGAGCTTACACAAAACAAGACAGGCAGATGAAAATTAAGTTGAAATTGAGTGATGGAGACAAAGATCAGCATGCTATTTTCCCTACTTTTGCACGTTTGAACATTTTTCATAGCATGAAAATTTTCCATAGCATGAAGTCAAGATAAAAAAGGAAGCTGACAATCTCACTTTAACAAAAACTTATTTTAAAGCATTGGTGCAATTATTGGCAGAATTTATCAAAAATATCAAAATTATTCTTTTAAAAATTAAATATTAAATCTATCATAATTCTGCTATTCAAAAAACTTTTTGCTTTTCTTTCTGTTTTTAAAAGCATTTTAAGATTTGTTTTATTAAGAATCTCAATTACCAGGGGTAGCTGGCCCATTTCAACACAGAGAGTTCAAATTTAGTTAAAACTCTCTCCACCCTTTCTCTACAGCCACTTTTTCACTTACAGACAGAGTTCTTAACCTCCACCTCCATTTAAGGATAAGACCTAGCTCACTGTCATTCTGCCAAAACTGTATGTAAGTAGCTATAACTTTTCTCTGTATATCTTATCTATTCTTTCACTACTCTCATCACTCTTACATTCTACTCAACTCCCTCCAGTTACCCATGGACAGAGCATAATCCACAGACTTCTGGGGCATCATTAAGAAAGGCTGTCACTAAAATTGCACGTTAGCCCAGATGATTCTCTCTGTGTCTCCCACGCCAGGGTAGGCATGCCTTTCCTATTTTCAGACTACAAGTTGCCTCTCAGGTCCAACATCATAATGATTATAAAGTGAGTTGGTGACAACTAGAAGGATCCAAATGATTCCATTTCATTCCTGCTGCATCCAAATCATACTGCTTCATGACTGAAGAAGCCTGACCTTGTTGGAATATGGAGAATGGATAAAAGAAAAGTAAGAGATGGGACCAAGGAGAAAAGTTAGGCTGCAAAACAATAATGTTCACAAATGTGATGGTTAATCTGCAATCAATAAGGCTTGAGCAGGATTGGCAAGGGAAAAATGAGGGCGGAAGGTAAAAACTGATTTCCACACTGTTGTTTGTGCACTCCGGTGAATGCATAGTAATCTCATTGCTAAAGAGAAAATACAGGTAAAAAGCTTGGAGGGTGGTGATGCTTTGTTTGTATTGGAGCCTCTGGAGAATAAAGATGCTGAGCGAGATTCAAGCAGAGGCATATAATAATAAACAATTTGGTAAATGATAGTAGAGTTCAGGTTTTTAAGAATCTAGAATAACAAAGATGGAGAGATATCTGTTTTTATAACTGCATTTAATTTTAATTCCACAAAGATATATAGATATTTGAATTATAACAAATTATCTCTTGAATACCCCTCACCCTAGTTTCTTATTAAAGGTAATCATTATTGCCATGTCCTTTTTATCAATACTATTCCAAGAATCTTTCTCTGCCTTTACATATATTTAGATTAAGAGAATTAGGTGTTGCTTCTTTATTTGTTTACCTGAAAGGTGTTTGATCATCTTTGGTCAAGTGCTCTAGGTATTACTCTGAGTAGATTTCCATGCAGGAGATTAAGCAGGGGGATGAGTTGCTGAAATGACATCAGTAAGGAAGAGAGGAAGATGGAGTTGGGATGAAGAACAAGCTAATTGGTGATGTAAATAGAAATGGTGTCTCATTGTCATTAATGGAACATTCTAGAACTAGGATAGGCTTTTAAAATTGACCCAAATTGAGGTCAGAGGAGTTGGTAATTGTACCCCATACTAACTAGTTACTGAATGAGAGCAACCCCTGAGGAGGGAACTTTCTTTAGAAAATGTGACTCTCTTAGCTTCAGGTAATTCCAAAGAGGGACTCTACCCATCGATGTTAACATTTGGGCAACTGGAGAAACAAGAACTTTGATCCTGAAGGGAGAACCTGAGAAGAACAGTGCATCATCCATAAGGGGGCTTATACACGGTTTTGAAATTTGTCTTTATCTAAGAATATGTCCTGCAAATCTATCTTTGTTAGAAGTTAGATTTTTCCTATTCTTATTAATGTCATCAGGCTACCCAGAGAAACACTATATACCACAGTCTAATCAGTCTGCTGTTGATGGACATTCAAGTTGTTTCCAGCTCTTTACTGTTAAAAACAAGGCCACAAGTCAAATGGAACTCGTTTCTGTCATGACAAGTATGTCCACATCAGATGATGACCTTTCTTCTCCAGAAACAATGCTAAAACCTGGACATAGCACAAAAACAACCACCTGAAGTCACTGGAGAGTGAGCAGAAACAGAGAGACTCTTATGGGGAGTAAATACTTGGAGGAAAGCAATGTTATGATGCAAGTTCCCCATTTCTGTGGCTTTTAGTCTGGGGTTAATGCAGTCCATTTGGCATTTGGCAGCCAGTGGTAAGGGCACTGATGGAAAAACCCACAGTGTTTCTGGTTAGCAGCATCAGAAAAATGAAACTGGGAAACTGTTATTGAGTGAGCAGAGGGATCCTAGAAGGGAAGAAAAAGGAGACAAAAAGGATCACTAATCTCTATCTGCCCATGTTGCAAGCTGAACTCTGAACCAGGCATGCATGGAGCAGAATAAAACAGCTCAGCTAAAGTAAATGACTTGAATCAACACCAGAGTAGCAACTCTGCCCAAAGAAACAGAGTTTGTAGTGGAAGCCTGGCCAAGAAAATTGTCTGCTAAGACAAAGGAAACAACACACTTAGAGAAATAACAGAAACCACAATCTTTATAACTTCACATTCATAATATACAGGACATATTCCAAAATAACTTGACATATAAAAGAAATCTATAAAATGGAGCATATTCTCAAGAGAAAAGAAAATGAACCATATCTGACCCTGAAATGAACCAGATGTTGAAACTAACAGATAAGGATGTTTAAGCAGCTATTTTAACTATACTTGATAAAGCAAAATACGCTCTCGATAAATGAACAAATAGGAAAACTCACTGCTAGATAGGATAGTTTCAAAAAGATAATAAAACATTGTGAAATAGTGAAGCAATAAAAAAGCAGAAAGTGAAACTAAAGAGCACTAATGTCTAACTCTTTAATTATCAGATAAATTTAATAACCAAGTGGAGAAAAATGTTTCAGTGAACATGAAAATAAATCAGTATGCATGTCCAAGGGTAAATGAACAGAGAGAAAAAAGATTGAAAATGAGATAAATATGAAATATCTAAAATAAAAATAAAATAATTTAACATATATGCAATCTCAGAAGAAAAGGACCAAAAAATTGAAGCAATAATGGCCAAATGTTTCCCAAAAATTTTGACCAAAATTTACAGAATCAAGAAGCTCTGTCAACACCAATTAGAACAGACATGAAGACACTAACATTAGAACAAATCATGGTTAAATTGTTGAGCCAAAGATAAAGAACAAACAGGAAGGAAGGAAGGAAGGAAGGAAGGAAGGAAGGAAGGAAGGAAGGAAGGAAGGAAGGAAGGAAGGAAGGAAGGAAGGAAGGAAGGAAGGAAGATGCATTGCATACAGGAGAACAGAATCCAATTAATAACTGAATTCTCATCAAAAACCATGGGGTCAGAAGATAATGGAATTACATCTCCAAAATGCAAGAGTTGGGAAACTATTAACGCTAAATACCTTCTCCAGTAAAAATACCAGAGCTAATGGTTGGCCTCGGATAGGTGATATACTCTCTTAGCAATGGGAAGTCCAGAGCTGGATTTTCAGGTTTCCTAGATACTGTGTGGAAGGAGGATCTGAGCCTCTAGAGGGGGCTGTAGCCAGGGAAAGCCATCAGCCCAGGAAGGGACAAATGTGGGAAGAAAGGTTTTCTTGAGGGAATGACACCTAGACACCATTTCCTATACCTCAAAGCTCACTGCAGCTCAGTTTCTTTTTCATTTTCAAATCAGAGGCAATAAAAGGACCAGCTTAATTGCCTCTCCCACTCCTTTCCAGAGATCTTGGGAGAAGTCTGTTGCACAGGCATTCTGTAGTCTGCTTTTCGGGAAGCTAAGGCAGGAGGTGTTGGCGGAGGCAGTCTGCTATTCACTGTTCGTGGGGTTGATGTGCCAGCGAGCTAGAGGCAGAAACCTGAGTATTGGCTTGGGGCATTGGAGGAAGCCTGATGATTAAAAAAAAAACCAAAAAAAACAAAAAGCAAACACCTCTTGACTCCATTTAAGATTGGGAAGAAAAATGAATGAATTTACTAATTTCCCCATCCAGTTTGGGGTAATTTTTTATGGCAATCATAGCAAGCTAATATATAAGACAAAAAGTATTTTTAGTAGCTAAAAGATTTTTCATTATACTATAAAATAAAATAAGTATTCCAAAATACATCAGTAAATGAACAGAATTAAAAGGAGGATCTGACACTCGGATCAGTTTTATCAGTCTTTTCTCAACAATTATAGGATAGCTGGACAAAAAATTCATCAAAGATAGAGATGATCTGAAAAAAGAAAACCAATACCAACCATATAACTTATGAAGGAAAGAGGAGCTGTTCGCCTTGGAACATTCTTTTCTGCTTTCTTCAGTTTCCTGTGTCCTCAATTATAGTCTTGGTTCTTGCCTCTGATATGCTACATACTTACCCTACTTCCCCCTAAAATTTGTGGTTGCAAAGTTTTTTTTTATTTGCTATTTAAGTATTCCCTTTCATCTGACATCATTTATGCAGCTTTTTTTTTGCATCTTCTTTGCACAATTATTTTAAAATTTTCTTATCACTTTTCATCTTTCACACATTTCTCCTTTGTATTGTTCTAAGCATGCTTCTTATAACTTTCTTGTTTCCTTTATTATGATTTCTTACTCATTTAAAAATAAGATAACACTTGCAAATAATCTAAATGTAGTCAGCTTGTTAATCATTTACCACAGTCCAGTGAAGTAAGTGCTATTATTATTCCCGCTTTCTAGATGAGGACATTGAGGCCCAGGGATTTGAGTAGCTTACTCTTTGGTCACTCCTGGTGGGGCCAGATCTAAGCAGGCAGTTGGGTTCTAGCATCTGTTTTCTTAACCCCTGGGCAACAGAGCTGGTCTCCCTAGACGGCCCAAAAAGTATTTACACTTCTTTTTTATTTCATCTTTATCAACTTTCTCATTTTCAAAGATCTTACACATTCTATCATCTGTCTTATTCGAGTTATTTCCTAACTCCTGTATCATCACTTATCACAAACCATTCACTAATCTTTTTTTTTCTTTTTTCTTTCTAAGTTTGTGGTAGACTGAAAAATGTTCTGTTCCATCCATGCTCTAATGCCTGGAACTTGTGATTGTAATCTGATATGGCAGTGAGTGTAGATGTGATTAATGTAAGGATCTTCAGATGGCAAGATTATCCTGAATTATCTGCATGGGTCCTAAATGTAACCACAATTATCCTTAAGGAAGAAGCAGATTTGACATGTACAGGGAAGAGGAACAAGGAGAAGACAGAAGAGGGAGTTTGGAGATGCTGGTCTTGAAGGTGGGTGTGATTGTCACTGGCCAAAGAATATTGGCAGTCGAGGAAGCAAGGAGCAGATTTCCTCTAGGGCTTCCCAAGAAAGCACAATCTTTTGGCATCTTGTTCTCTACCTAGTGATTTCTAATCTCCAGACCTCTGAGAAGATGAATTTCTGTTTTAAAGCCACCTAATTTGTGGCAACTGGTTACAGTGGTTACAGAAGCTAATACATCCCTTCTCAGCACCACTGTGAAAACTGTTTCCTTGTTACTTTCTTTCACGGATACAAGAAATTTCATTCTTCATTTTTAAAAAATACTGAGATAAGCCTACTCTGCTAGGCTGAAAAGAGTTTAAATAACAGTGTATTTGGGAAGAGCTAGGATCAATGTTGGGTAGTAATGGATGAGGTAGCCTAAAAAAAGCACACACAAAAGCATGCATCTTATGAAGTTTAACAAGGCTATGTGTTCACACAGTAAAGGACATGATTGGCTTCTTCAAGGATGTGACATCTAAGATGAGGCTTGTACAGGAAGCACAGGTGAATCAGGCAAGGAAATGTGATGCAGGCAGAGAACAGCGTGTGCAAAGTCAGAGGTTAGTTATCTTAAAGGTTGTTTACACCTTAAGACACTTCTCTTTTCCTTGAGTTAATTTATAAGATATATTAATGTTTTTGTCTGTGCCATGCACTTGGTAGTGCTCTATACATATTTACCAATAACTCAATGGATAAAGCACAATTTTAATGCAATCAGCTTCTTCTGACAAAGTATCTTAGTACAAGAATCATCACCTAAGGATTAGAGATGGGTGTCTGAGTTTCCATTTCCATTTATTTGCCTATTTGCATAAAACCGCTTCTTGACAGCCCCATGAACTTCTTGATAGAATATAAAGAACATAATAAACACAGACTGCATCTAGGTGTATATGGTAGAGTCAAAATAGATAGCCAATCTTCAAAAACTGACTAATCTTTTGATATTCCCAAAGTCCAGGAAAGTCACTGTGTGACTTTTCTGCCTCCATTTAAAAGTTCTTGGTCACCTCTAACATGGGCAAGACCTCACCATCCTGTCAGATCATTAACTCATTATGGACAGGGATAATGAGTTATCTTGTTTGTGCCTGACAAAAATGGCCATTGATAACGTGAGTATATGAGGCCTGGCTAAACAGAAGACCTACTGTTGCTTTTAAGTTTAAATAAATCAAAAATTTAAAAATAAAATATACTAAACAAAATGACAATATACAACTATTTTCTTTCTTGTCTTTACCAAAAGACCCAGATTTAAATCATGTGCATAGCTTTCAACTGTGCCCTGTATTAGTGGTGACTATGATAGGACATCACTATGATGATGTGATCTGTTATATTGACAAAGCAATCAGATGGTTTCACTTATATGTAAAATATAGAGAAACCAAACAAAGGATCTGGAAAAATCAAAACTAGCAAGCTGAGCACAGATCTGAGGCATACAGTGTGAGGGGTGAGGGGGTGGAGGGGTAAGAAGGGTCAAAACAGAGATGAGTACATCATAAGGGACCATGATCAAGGGTGCTATAGTAATAGGAGAAATACCAGCACTACGTGAGAGGGGAGACATCAAATATTATCAAGTCAACAACCATGTAAGGAAATAAACCTTTATTTAAAAAAAGAAAGAGCAACTACAGCAAAACATGGATACTGTGTTTTGTGATAATGTTGAACTTGCCAAAGGTCAGAGGAAATAATTTGATGATAATGAGTTCAAGAATTTGAACATAGTTTTTAAATGTTCTGTCAGCAGTGGAGAGGAATCTGAGTGTTCAGGAAATGGATGCCTTTGCAGAGAAAATGGTGCCGTTTCATAGTACAGCTGAATATATAAGAGCTAGGCCCCCCTGCCTTCTCAGTTTAACAAACATTTGGTTAGCTGAGTTCTACTGCTTCCAGCCTGCTTCAGAAGGTCTTTGTTTATCTTTGCAAGGACAATTAAGTGGCAGGAATGTGTAATATAGCGAAGGGTTGCCAAAACAAACAGCTCTCTTAAAACGTTATGTGGAGTGGCTATTGTTGCTGGTGTTTCAGCAAGAGTTAGAAACCACTTGCTAATAGCTTAATTCCATTTCTCTGCAGACAGACTGATCTTATTGCAGAAGAGGGACCATGTGGTCTGGTCTGCTGGTTAGAGCCGAAGTTCTGGAAGCTTGCTTCGGTCTACACTTTACAACATAGCTGAGCAGTTGACTCACTCCGAAACCTAGGACTACATCGCTAACCTCAGGGGGCTTGTTGTCCAGCCAGCTGGAAAATCTAGTAAGATGTGAAACTGGACTGAAAAATCATTTGTGGTGCAGTTGATTTGTTTGAGCACAGGGTACAGTTTGTGAGTGATGGGGCTGACTAACTGTGGCGTGGGTTGTGATGGGTAAAGGTAATGAGAGTTCAGACTGTGGAGACCGTCCGATTAGGAGGAGGGACACTTCTCTGCACAATCAGTAGGTATTTCCAGTTTCTGTTCTCGTCAGGCTTCAGCTGATGAATTTCCCTGTAAACTCAATCTTATCAGGGCTAAGCTCAGCTCACTAGCACACCATGACTGTGCTTCCCAAAGCAAGCAATCTTTGGAGACCCCTGTATTCCTTGCTCCAGGGATCAGCAGAATCTACAGGGACTTAAGTCTTAAGGGACTTAAGGTTAGCTTCACGATGCAGAGAAAAGAACCTGACAGGATAGGAATAAGCCCTTTCCCTGGTCTGCAAAGGGATATTTCACACAAACTACATGGATTTGGAAGGAGGATAACTGACTACAAATTGATGAGTTAAGTCAAAAGAGAAAACAATTCAAGGAAGGCAACTGACAAGTGGCATACTGCCTTCAAGTTTCCGAAAGATATTAAAAATACAATCCCAGAAATGGTGGCTTCGGATTCATGGCCCTAGAGTTAATAACATTTTGATAAAACAGGACTGGTCTCTGAAGGTGAGACCTCTGATAAACCCAACAAGGATGTGATTGGAAATTACCTCGTTTACTTAGCGCCATTAAGGGAGTTTCCAAACTGCATGGGAAACTGATAAATTATACTTGAATTGACTATTATTTCCAAGACTAATAATAGTTGGTTTGTATTTAAAACACCTTTTAACTGGGATAGTCCTAAACAGGTCAAAGGAGAATTGTTTTTGGACAAATAAGCCTTTATGAGAGCAGCAGAAACAACAAGAAAGACAGAACACAGGTGTTTGCTGTACTAACTATACACAAAGCCACAGAGAGCAGCTGATAGACTTGAGGATATTTATCTTCAACCCATGATAGATAAAAACTGTCATCTCCATAAGAGCAGTGGAAAGACAGTCTAGATGCTCCTGCCAAGTCTGCCCTCTGGTTTGGGACTCTAGACATGACTTTCAGGGCCTGGCTTAGAATGGGGAACTTTTGATAGCCTCTCTGGGAGGGGTACTCTCTGCCCTGCCACTGATACTCACAGAATCAAAATGGAAACGGGAGCCCTAGGGCGAATGAGGTTAATGAGAATAACAACAGTTAGGAATGAGAATAAAAAAAAGATAAATTCAGAAAAAGTCAAGAGACTAAATGTTGAATAGTAGGACTTAGAGCCTAAATCACCTGAATGGAAATTGAGATATATCGATAAATAGTATTAAACTGTATTTCTTAACAAACATAAGTATTAAGTCTTAAAAAGACATTTGTAACATATGTCACAGATAGAGGGTTAATATTTACAGTTCATAAAATCTTTTAATATATAAAGAACCTGTATAAAAATCACAGAAAAAGGCCTAATAGGACCCATCGAAAAATGAATAAAAGATATGAATGGAATACACACACATACACACACACACACACACACATACACATCTGCACTTAGACATCACTTAAGTATATGAAGACAAATGAAGTTTAGTCTTCTCTGAAGCATTATTTCTCACCTATGTGACTGGTAAAGATTTAAAAGTTTGACAATATGGGAACTCCCATATCTCAAAGGAATAAGGGAAGTCTTGAAACTCTCATACACTGTTGACTAGAAATAGAAAAAGATGGAACTATTTCAGATCACAGTTTGACAATTACTTAAAAAGTTAAGTATTTACCTTAAGACTCAGCATTGCGCTCAGAGGTATTAACACAAGAGAAAAGAAATATGTATCTTAACATAATTATGAAAATATTTATGTTCATAACAGCTTTTTCTTTCATAATGGCCCCCAACTGGAAAATATTCATAAAAATATAAATGGAAAAACAATAAGTGCATGTTCATACAACAGATTACTAACCAACAAAGAAAATGAACAATTTGTTGAATCTCAAAATAATTTCACAACATATATGAAACCACAGAAAGAGTAAATAGTTTGCTTCCAATCACATAAAATTCTAGAAAATATAAAAGAAAGTAAATTCAAGTCTCCCCAGAGAATGAGATAGGGTAGGGGGAGAAATTTTTTAAGAATGAGGGATTTTAGTTCAATGGACTCCAAACAAAGTAGGAGTCAATCAAGATTTCTAGATCAAGGCTGGTACAAAGCAGAGGACTGGCAAATGAACAGGTGATACACCAAAGTTTCTCAAGAGAATATGCCCTCTGCTGGGAGGTGAAGAAGACTCACTATTATAGGTATAGGGACTTCATCATTGAGTGAATTTAGAGGTTATCAGAAGTTCACTGAATTTCTGATTCCCAAACTTCCCTTTCAGAAAAAGTCCAGACCTTCAAAACAGATCTGTACTTCCAGAGTGCCACCCACTTTGTGGATGGCAGATGAGGATCACCCTGTTGGCCTTTTGGAACACACCAACCTGTGTGTTTTCCATGCCCAGCATGTAACGATCATGAAAACAGACATCCAGTCAGAGTACCACACATGTGAAGAACATGTTTAGCAATAACTTTCATGGAAGACAGTTTTTTTTCTTCTTTCTGTTATTGGTAGTTCTGAAAATCAGACATCTTTCACCCAGGGGGTTAAAAGGTACCTAAGAAATGGTTGCAGATGGAAAAATAGGACAGAAACCAGGCATTGGTGAGTTTCCACTTTCATTCGTGTGTGAATTTTTAACACCAATGCTGGGACATAAAGCATTATTACAAGTCAAAATGTTTCAGTGAACAAGTTTTAGCAGTTCAACTTTAGAACAATTATAAATAGCCTATTAAATTTTCCTGGACAATGCCAACTTTGGATTTTTTTGCTTTGGATTTTTTTAAATCAAGTACATCTCACACTGATGTTAAATTGTATTTGCATTTTATCATAGAGCAGATTTTATCCATTCACTATTCTCTTCTGAGTTGTCCTAATACATATACATACTTTTAATCTTGCCTTTAATCTTCTGAGTTATTAGTCTAAGTTTATTATTAAAATACATGTAATTGTTTCTTAAACGTATAAGGGTGAGATTATACTTTCTATTACAATACAAGGCTTCACGATTAAAGTGTTCCAAAGCACATAACACTCAAAATGCGTACAATTTATCACATGTCTAACTCAAAGCTTTAAGAAATGTTCCAAATAAATCTGACAACATATGTTGTTGTTGAAGTTTTGAAGATTTAGAAACTCTCATATCTTCCTGGTGAGAATAGAAATTGGTACAACCTTGGAGGAGGAGAACTTGACATTTAACAAAACTGTAGTCATGCTTTGCTGAACAGAAAAATGTTCTGAGTAATAAGCTTTTGGGGATGTTCATTGTTATGTGAGCATTAAAATTCTTATACCAATGTAAACTAAGAGGGTAAATAAAGATAAATCTCCAGTGCACCAACCACACACATATTCATAAATAGCAATCAATAAATAAGACAATACACACATATGAAGCAAGGGACATCTCAACACGCAATGGAAAAAGATAATGAGAAAGACATAAGTCCTGGGACAAAAATGAAGGGAGTAGAAATGGAAATAGAAATAGAAAGGGAATAGAAACTATCTAACAACATTATTAAAAATGCTAAATGAGATACTGGAAGGTGAGTCCAAAGCAGACAGGCAGACAGAAATCTGAGAGAGAAAATACAGGAACAAAGAAATTTCTTCACTACAGAGTTTGAATACATAAAAAAATCACCAAAAGATGGTAAACAAAATGTCAGAACAAAGGATTTCAGCTGTAGAATAGTCATATGAAAAGTTACACATATTTCACAGATTACAAACTACAAATTACAAATTACAAAATTACAAAGACTCAATTAAAAGAGTAAACCTACAAATGATCAGGCTCCCCAAAGGGTAAGGAAAAGGAAATAAGACTAGAAACCTTATTCAAAAAATAATAGCAAGTGAGTATTTCCCAAGCCCACACAATGATTTAAATATGGGAGTCCAGTAAGCAGAGAAAACACCTGAATTCTTAGATGCAAAAATATCTATACCCAGACATATCATTGTCAAACTACCAAAAAATGGAGAAACTAAGAAAAACATGCATGTATTTGCTCCTTCCCAGACTGTGATTCTTAACGTCAGAATAGAGTATAATTTATCTCTGTATACTTCCAAGCAGACTGGGTTTCAATGCATAACTCAATGATTTACATTTATTATTCTGCATTTCAAATACTGCCTTGGATAACTTACTCCTTTGTTTTAGTTAGAAAACCCTTGTTTAATGTCTTAAACAAGAATAGTACATGCTTACCTTATAGAAAATTGTCTGAACAGAGGCCTTTTGTGTTTTAGGGTGATTAACCTGGCATGAGTAAGATGAAAGTGGGAATTTTATAAGCAGAAAGATCAGTGTATCTGTGAGTGCTTTGCATTTAAAATGTGGACAGATGACTAGGAATATATAGGAAGAGCAGACTCCATGTGTCATTTCTGACGACTGGTTGCAGGAGAGCCTGCTACTACGTCCAGATGCCACACTTCCAGAAAACACAAACACTTGGCCCTGTTTTTAAGGGTACAAGCACCTCTTGTCCTTAGATGTTCCCTCACACTTCTTTGAACAGAGAAGTCCTATACCATCCCTAAACCAGTTTTGGGGAAGGGGATTAGGACTCATGTGACTGGGTTAGGTTGGTCATTTGAGGCAGGTCAGGAAATCTTCATGGTGACTGGTCCGATTTAGGAGTTATTGCCAAACTGAGGGTTAAGAAAGTTCAAAAGCCTGACCTTGTTTTATTTATTGTGGTAAAACTAGTCATGAAAATAGGATGTAAGAGAAATTAGGAAGATCAAGAAGTCATTAATGGATGGGGGGTGCAGGGGACAAGTGAGGGGGAGGAAGGGATCAAAGAGGTTTTGAGGTTGAATTTCTCTCAAAATTGATCAATAGCAACAACACTAAGATGGAGAGCCACTTACTATTTCCAGAAACTTGGAGACTATTCCCAGACATAGAGTTCAGTTGTGGTTAACGATGAACAAACAAACCCCAAAGTCAACAGCAGAATGCAGGATCCAGGGCATTTTGTTGTCTGACAAGACAGCAGGAGGTCAGCTAAGAACAACATATCCAATACATTCTTCTTGTAACTTGTGACCACCATCTCCCAGATAGTTGATAAAGTGATAAAGAGAACCACCGTTCTTTCCCTAACTTTAATCAGTTGGACAAATTAGTTCAGAAAAAAACAGGGTAACAGTCAGAAAATAATAGCTTACGGTTTGGAAATGGTATCGCTTGAAGACAGGGGCTTTCAACATTAGGAAGTAAATTCTAGAGTTTGGAGAAAGCTGAGGGGTTAGAGATGCCCACGAAGCCACTTTAATTTTAGCCTGCCCAAGGTGCTCCCAATGACCCCAAATTTTCAAAGAATATTCATTGAAGATGGCAAAAGTCCTCATTGCATTGTACATGGAACCTTGACTTTGGAGTCACATAGTGGAGATAAAGCTACTAACTCAAAGTAGCTTTGTGACCGAAGACATGCTTTTTTAACTATTCTGTGCCTTCATTTCTTCCTCTTTAAATTGTGTATAGGAAGTCCTCTTTCACTGATTTTCAGAAGGACACAGAAGATAATGTATACAGAAAACATTTAACATGGTGTCTGGTACAAAAGAAAATTTATATTCCTTCCTTAACATGCTTGTTTATTTAAATGCTTGTTACTGTTTTAAAAAATGACAACAAAAAGTGGCTATTTCCTTTTCAAATATGTTTTAATAAAAAGAATTAGGAAGACAACCGGAAACATTTCCCATAATTCCACTTTCTAGATGAGCCTCTTTGGCATGTGTGGAGAATTCAACTAGTAGAGAAAATCTTCCAAAGGAAAAGCTGAAGCCTTCTGCCCCTACCACGTCTGCCCCAGCTCCTGTGCCAAAATGCAGCCACGACTAACAGTTTCTTATGATTACTTCCAGGAAAACATTCCAAAAAAAGTTTCATGTTTAATTAAATGCTAAACAAGATGCATTAAACAAATTAGAAGTCAGACAAATAGGGCTTGTGGTGCAATATAGATTGAGAGTAGAATCAAAGAGCACACATTTTATTCTCTCCATCTCTGCCTCCCTTTTCCTCTCCCTCCTTCTTTCCTTTCCTTCCCTTCTCTCTTTGTCCCCATCTCTTCCTCTCTTTCCTTTTCTTCTCCCCTGAGGCTGGCTGCTCTCAGAGACTTGACAATCCAGCCAAGAGAGATGCTAGTCTATGAACCCAGCAGAACTAAACAAGATCCAGCATATGGGTCATAGTGAAATTCATCTCAGTGTCTGGGAGGACCTGGGGAAGAAATAAGGAAATACTGCTCTTTGTGTTTATGGAACATTAGTGACAAGAGAGGGGCTGGAACCCAAATTTCAGGGAGTGAACTAAAGTGGATTTCCCCAGGAGGAGGAGACTCTTCACAGCAGTATGGAACTTGAGTCCCCTTCTAGAATGAGTTATTAAAGGAGATGAAAGTGGCTGGAAAAGGAGAGTTAGAGAGCCACGTCCTCCTGAACCATCTCATTCTCTTCTGACAGGTTTACTAGATCAGGAATCAGTGAGGAATGTTGTGGACATAGTGGATGTTATCTGGATATCATGAAGCAGTTGACAAAATTTCTTATGGCATTCTTTTTTTTGGGGGGGGGGGCTAGTTCTCGCTATTTTTGCCCATGTAACCACAGGCTCACGTTGCCCAGGGTACCATGAACTCAAGCGATCCCCAGCCTCAGCTTCCCAGGTAGCTGGGAGTACAGGCACGCGCCACCACACCCAGCTATTTTTTGGGACTAGGTCTCGCTGTGTTGCCCCGAGTAGGACTTGAACCACGATCCCTAGCCCCAGCTGCTTCATAGACTGAAGCTTAAAGGCACACGCCACTGTGCCCAGCTTTTAAGATATTCTTGTGGGGAGGTAGAGAATACAGTTTGGAGACTGATGTTGCACATGACCTCCTAATTAGCTGGGCTACCAGAACCAAAGGATGCTGAGACATGGCCCCCCTAATTTGAAGTGGGCCCTGAAGTATGATGTCCAGGAAAACACCAGCCTCATCAACCTGCTCAACAAGGACATGGATGACAGGAAGCTTTAGCCTGATCTCATAGGATTTTTTAAAGGATAAATGTATTTTAATGTTACATGGATACATGAAAATTAACTTAAATTCTTATGCTAATTTTAAATAAAAAATTAAGTTATGTCATTCAAATGATAGAAGTTTAATTAGATGTTTAAATAAACTTTTCTTTTGATGTTATCCCATCTTTTTCAAAAGAAATTCTAGTCATCTAAGGTCCTTACACTGAATTAATCATAAACAAAAACTACAGTTATTCGTACCTTCCTATATATACAAACTTTGCAACAAGATCTTAGAGTATTTCCCATCAAGAGGTGGTCTCTGTCCCTGTCTCTGGAAGTGAAGGCCTCTTGTGACTTGTGATGGTCAATAGAATGGGCAGAGTGATGACTTTCCAGTTCCCAGCCTAGATTTCAAGTGGCAACTTCCCCACTATCTGCCACCACTGTAGGAACAAGCCCAGGCTAGTGTGATGAGCAACACATCACCTGGACACCCAAATGCCAGCCAACAAGCTGTCAGATGTGTGGCAAGGCACCGAGACCTGCCAGACTCCTGATCTGCCAGCTGACCACTGACACATGAGCAAGCCTAGGTGAGATCAGAGATGGCCTGGGCTAGTTCAGCAGAACTTCTCAACTGACCAGTTTCTCATGAGCAACAATAAAGGCTCTTGTCTTAAGTCACTAGGTTTTTGGGTGATTTGTTAGGTAGCCACTTGTTCCAGCCCACACAACCTGTCTCTGTTTATCTTGCTACTCTGGCATTCATCTCCTTCCTCATGCTCTGATAAGTTATTATGTCAACTCCTTCCTAGCTACTGGAGTGCAAGACCTCGATCTTGTCTACCTACTTCCTCCCTCATCCACCCTTCTGCAACTGGCTAGCTCCTTCTAGTCCATGGAGACTCATCACAGGCGCTGCTTGCCAGGCAGCTTTCCCAGAGCCTGCTTTCTTCAATCCCCTTCTGCAGCTGAGTACCTGGTCTCCTAGACATAGCTGCTGG
This sequence comes from Uropsilus gracilis, assembly GCA_004024945.1. NCBI lineage: Eukaryota > Metazoa > Chordata > Mammalia > Eulipotyphla > Talpidae > Uropsilus > Uropsilus gracilis. The sequence continues at coordinate 31,887 of PVHY01005387.1, read as the reverse complement.
CTCTATCTATTATCATAACATCCATCCTAGTTTTCAGTCATCTGTCTACTCAGCCTTCTGTACTTGGTTCACCATGAAGATTTTGAAGGTAGATATCTTGTCCTTTATCTGCTATTCCAACAACTAGTACAGTTCCTCACAGGTTGTAATTGCAGTGTTCTAGATATTTGTTAAATTATCTCAATTAGAAGATCAGAGTGTAGTTGGTCTTGAAAAGAGAAGACATAAATGGGATGACAAATGTTAATAGTGGTATCATTAGCTTGGAAACAGCTACTGGTTGTCAATTAGATGTTCATTGAACCAGAATAATCAGTTGACAAATTGTAGCTCCATTAGCCAATTACCCTTAGTAGATAACACATGTTCTTCAAAGTAAGCGATGTCACCACTGATTAAAACTGTTACATCTATAAAGAGTGGTTAAAAGACATCTGATCACATACACGAAGTCTGTCTTTTGGATGAGGACCAATATTTACAGCCCATTGTCTAGAAAAGCTAGCTTCCATCCACAATGGAGTTATTGATGCTATTATGTTAAGGAAGCAGAGAAAACCAATCAAGCACAATATAGTTAGTACATAGACAATACTTATTGGTCCCCTAAAGGAAAAGAATTCAAAGCAACATAACTTTCCCAAAATAATTTTTTAAGGGATGTCATGGAAGAGAAGCCTGCTTTACAGTACAGAAAGCAGAGCTAGGGCCAGTGAAGCTTGAAGTTACACAGTAGCATGGGTTGATTTCCTAATAATTAGGTCCATTACAAAAAAAATAAGAAATAATGCCTTCTTTATCCCTAGAGAAGCTTGAAAGGAATTTTGCTAACAATGTATCAGCAAATTTTCCAGAAAGTTTCAGGCTATGGCATTCACTCTACTTAGTCATTCATCAAAAGATATTCCCCACAAGACATCTGCATTGCTGAAAAGCATCTGCCCAACAGCAATTTTAATGAAGGTGTTGATCCAACTAGAAAGATTCTCTTTTCATGCAAACCATCCTATTTGCTAGGAAATCCAAATCCTGCCTGGCATTTATCAATCAGAGGCAGATGGCTGACTCCAGCTTGATTGCAGTTTAGGTATTGCTAGGATGACTGCCTTATGATATGTCCATAGAGAAATATAAGAAGCTTTTCCCTAGAGAAAAACAGAAATAAATACTAATTGGGCAACTGCTATAAGACATGCAGTGTTGTAGGCATGGGTGGATCTATAAGAACAGATTAAATAAAATCCCAGCTTTCATGAAACACATCTTCTATGGAGGGCCAAGAAAAATGAACATCAGAGAAAGAAAAGAAGGAGGGGAAGGGAGGGGAAGGGTGAGAAGGAGAAAGTAGGAACATAAAAGAGTTTGGCCTAAGCTTTTTGAATGATCCCTGACAACTGCTATTGAAGTCTGAGAAACCCCATTGAATCTTAATGAACCCCAATGAACTTAATGCTTGATTAAGCCAATTGGAGTTAGTTTCTACTATTTGCAAGCCCCAAATATTAACTAAGACTTCATATGAAATGTTTCTGACCCTATATCCACTCTCTTCCCCATAACTTTGGAGCAGGGAAAGATGGAAAATTTTAAGATCGAAAAGCTAGTGGCTCAGAATAAGAACTCTTTCTTTTCATCCTTTCATGCATCAGTTCTTGAATTTCCAGTCTCTCTGGGTTTCTCGTTTTCATAATAAGGAAGATTAAGAGAAGCTGCTTCCCCAGATACTGAGGATAGCAGAGCAAAGGTCACATGATAGGCAGAGTTTTATGTTTTCTACTGCATCCAGGTATTATTATTATTATTTAATATTTCTACATAACAGTATGATAAGGAAGTACATTCTCCACCCAGGCTTATAATAATAAATAAAATCATTCCAAAACAAGAGGGGGAAAAAGCTCTTTTCCCCAAGAGCTCATAGAAGAGACAAATTAAACAATACAGGACATAGATGTGGCCCAAGATGAGTTCAGGAAGTTTTAAATAGACCATGGCCCAGCGTGGTTGGGGTTCCAGGGGCTTTTTGAGAGAGCAAAGAGAGTTATTTGGATAGTGATTGTCCTGGCATGTGCAACAGAGGGGTGCAGATCCTAGGACAATATGTACCCAGTCCTCCAAGGAGCCTCTGTTCCTCAGGCATTTTGTTTTCTAATTTTCAATTTATTAAGAGGTTAGGAAAGAGGCTTAAAAAAAAAAAAAAAAAAGCACCTTGCCATTTCGCCAAATCTGCTTTCATTTTAATGACTCCAACAGTGAGATGCAGATCTTCTTTCAATGTTCTACTTGCTGATTAATTTCCTGTTGACTCTGAAGGTAACTGAAAACCTTTTGGATGAAACAGAAATAGCCTAATGCAAGTGATTCTTTGGTAATGGGATTGAGTCATTTGAGGCCAGCTCTTAGGGGCTTCCTTTGAGCTCTGAGTGGATGGGTGGTTTTTGGCCTGCGCACTAATATGAAAGGTGCCCAATCATAAACTCTTTCAACATAAAGTCATTCTTCGCCTTTTTCCAGTGTGTGCAGGAGGGTCTGTCTCATGCTAAACTGGAGGCCCAGAACTTATCTACTCATCTAAGCTGGGAAGTCGGCATTGCCTGCACTGCTCAGCCCCGTTCTTTGACCTTTCCCAGCAGTTTCACCACTTTCCACTCTCTACTCACACTTAGATCCTTAAGTCTTATTTTGCTTTTATTGAGATAGAACTATTGTAAAGCAGGTTATGTTTTGTTAATTCCACCCAGTTGTCATAAGCTGCTGAAAATACTTTTGTATTAGACATGTACATTGAATATGAATTTCAGTCAGATTATTTCTCCCATGGGCTTTTGTGTTTGAAGGGCAGAGAGGTTTAAATGGAAAAGTGTTCAAAATGTTCAAGGACTACACTCTAGTCTTGGCTCTGTGCTAACTAGCATTTTCCTGTGCTGTAAACTTCACTTGTTAGTCTCTATTTTTGTTCATCATTCTTTAACAGCAGAGGTATAACTAAATGATTTCTAATGATTCTTTCTGCTCTTCTATGAATTTTTACTCCCAGCATTAGAGGGGATATTTGAAGAGAGATGGAACCTCCCCCAGTCCTTTCACTCAATCACATTGTATTTGTCCTCCTTCCAGTAACTGAGGTCCAAAGTCCCCTGATTTTCTCTTTCGGAAAGTTTCTGTCAGGATTTTATGCAAGGAAATACACACTGATTATTCTGGGCATTTATTTTTATTTTTTTAATTAAATTTTAAAAAATTCTTTAAATCTCCACATTGATTAATGGTTTGAGAGATACTTCCCCCTCCCCCTGATACCACATCTGTTCACTCAGACCCCTCTCTCATTGTTTATTAAATCTGTGTTAAGTCCATTAGTCTCTTTCTTTCCTGTGGAAGTGTCCTTTCACTGGGTGAGGGACTGTGTTTTTGGGACATGCTAAACCATGCTAGTAGGTTTTCCGTCTTATCCTTGCACTGGGCATTCAATCTGTGCTTATTATGTGGTCTGTCAATGTTTTCCCATTGTTGGGCAGCCAGTCTGTACTTATTTGTGGTCTGTCAATGTTTCTCATTGTTGGTTGTCTCTCCATTTCATTCTCTGCGTTGTTTTGCTGTTTCTTTGCCTTATAGTTCTGGAATCTGGTTGAGGGGAACTTGCCCCTGTCTTTGTTAGTGAAGAAGTTTCCTCATGGGTACAGACATCTGTGAATGGCCATTGCTGATCATCTCTTTTTCCTTCATTTGATGCTTTGCTGTGAGGTTAATGCCCTGACTCTGTGACCTTCCTCTCCCATGAAATGGTAAGAGGTACTCTGCTCTCTTAGATGGCATCTCAGAAATAGGATTTTGGCTCACCCAGTCCCAGAGAGCACACAGATGTGAATCCATGAGAGTTTGTCCCCATAACTGTTTTTCCAGTCCTGCATGCACTGGTTCTCTCGATGTTCCATCTCTTGCATCCTTCTCAGATGCATGGGCTGGGCATTTACCTGGTTCCTCACCCAATCTATGATGTTGTTTGTGTTATTTGTGTTCTTCATTTCTCTCTGGAGGACTGACTGGAGTAAGAGTGAAATGGAAGGGTTGTCCTAAGCCTTTCCCCCAGCCCCAAACTCACCCTGACCCTCGCCGTGGCCCATGCACCAGCACATCCCTGCATGGGGGCGGGGTCCGAATGCACACAGGTGGTGCAACTTCAACCCTCACTGGCATAAGGGCTTGGCTGCGCCAGGTTGTGGGTCTTTCAGGTGGACAGACAGTTGTCCCATGCAGCTGTCTGCTGGTGGACGAGGCTAAAACCTCATCTGGACCCCCCATTCAGGCTCACCACTGCTTTTGACCCCCACTGGGAAGGGGATTTTGATGGTTGAGGTCCCTGGGCCTGTAGGTGCAGCCACCTGCTGGTGATGGGGCTCCTATTCTGGGTATTTATTATCACCTAATCTCTTAATATTAACTTCTGACACTCACAAAGTATGCCCACCAAAAAATTCAGTTCAAAACTAAGAAATAAACCCAAATGTTTCAGTCCTCAACCAAACCTCTTTCTGCGGAATTGCCAGTTTCTTCTTGTCCCAAGGTGTGTGCTTCTACCCCCTCTCCCTCCCACCCCCTGAATTCTCCAGATGGGCTGGTGGGTCCCAAACTTGGCTATATATTAAGTCTCCTGAGAAGCATTTAAAAGTCCCAGGACCATATCACCTCCTGGTCCACTTACATCTTTTCTTCTTTGAGTAGGAACAAGAGTAACACTCTGAACAACCTCATTCCAGTTTTCTTCAGAACTAAAAGACTCCTTTTCAGACATATGCAGAAACCAAGGAACATCTGGGGTAGACCTGTCTTCTGATACCTGCCTGTAGTTCTGCTTTTTCTCTACTTGGCTATTCTGCTTTAAGAAACAAACAAACAAAAAACAACAACAACAACAACAAAAAAAAAACAACTATGTAGACTGAAGCTCCATTTTATTCCCCCATGTTTCACTGGCGAAATCCTATTTTTGCATGTCCATCTCAACCTCTTGTTTTACCTTGAGTAACTACACATCAGCCTCCTGGGTATCTCAGACCCAGACTGATCATTCTGACCTTAATAGACTAAAATCAATATTCTCAAGCCCTGCATTCACCCAGATATCCCGTGATTCCTGAGGAGACCTGAGTTTCTGTTTATACCTCTTCTTGATTCTGTGAACATTTTCTCTCTACTTGGCCTTAAACTATCATATGTCTCCCTTACTGTTTTTCTCCAGGATCTATACCTCCTTGGTCCTTCCTCCCCTCGAAGCATCATTCACAGAAGACTCTGTGTGTGTGTGTGTGTGTGTGTGTGTGTGTGTGTGTGTGTGTGACATAATGGGTTCTTTAGTGCTCATGATGGGTAATAGCCACAAAAAACACAGGCTCCCACTTAAAGTTGACTATCATACATCATCACCCTAAAATCCAGCAGCCATGGAAAATTCCAGTCATGTAGAATTATGTTGTATTTTTTGGATCACATTTGCTCTCTTTTCACTTCTTCCTGCATTATTAAGCTTTATTCCCCCAAATTCCTGCTCAGTTCTTATGCAGAGAAATGTAATTTTCAACAACTAAGCTGAATTAGTTTCTGACAGACTGTAGCAATATTGAGATTCATTTGTTTGACCAAAAAGTCCAAAGCGATGCACAATGGTTAACATCCCAAAATTCCTGTAACCTTGTCACTTTTTTAAGCAGAACCACCCCCCTACGTCAAGGCCATCATGGGTGTGCCACCTTGTTTTGCTGTCCCTGTTCTGATGTAAGTTCATTCTCTGATTTAAAATTTGGCCAAACATGCCACTTCACCCACTAAAGGATATCTGCTGGAAGCTGATGGGAACAGCAGAATATCAACATTGAGTGGCACTCAAGGACAATACAGCTCCCCTCCTTTGTGATGAATAAAGTCAAGAATAGCCTCACATCAGCCCAGGAGGATAGAAGAGTTCATGGTGGGTACACAGTTCTCCTGGACTAACATCCAGTTGCATAGTGCCATGACCTTGGGTAAGCACTGATATCTCTGTGCTATTATTAACTCTGAGGCTAATGATAGAAACTGTGTCATCAGGTTGATAGGTTAAATTACCTGATTCATGCAACAGGTTTGGAAGAGTGTCTGGTACATAATACATGCTCAAACTTATTATGAATTATTATTATTCCATAGTTAGTTGGGAAAAAAATGGATAAAGAATCAAGATGTTTGATCCTTAGCTCCTTCTGCCTCTTACTCTGTCAGGCTATAAAGGATAACACATTAATAAGTCTACAAGGCCTGCTGTCTACCTGGGTAAACAAAGCTAGTATACCTGAAACAATCACAGACAACCATTAAGGAAAAGGATAAATCTGTGATTCTCAAACTTGGCTACATATTTAGCATCACCTAGAGGATTTACAAAAATTCTGAAGCTCTGGCCACATCTCAGACCACTTAATTATAATCTCTGGAAATGCAGCCCAAGCACTAATGTGCTTCAAATTTTACAGGTAATTTCAATATGCAGCTAAGGAAGAAAATCACCAGTTAGAACAATCATGACACCTTAATGTACTATCTCAGTTCACAGAGATGGTGTGATCTCCTTTTGATTACTATAAATGCTTTGGAAAGCCTTAATTTAACCTAAATCTTATGACTTTTGCTTCCAAGCTAAATTATTTATTAGGACTTTATTACATGCCAGGTTGGACATGTCTCATTCATCACCTTATTGACTAACATAGGAATCTTCCAGAGCCAGAATTGAAACCATTAGCCCCACTTTACAGGTATAGAAATTAAGGCCTGGAGAGAGGAAGCCATCTAATCAAGGGGACAGAGATAATGTGCAATGTTAAGATGTCAAACATGGACCTTCTGACCCAAAACTCCAGAACCCATGAGTTTATCTCACCTCTCTGATTCTGGAATTCTCCTTTCTTAGAAATTCTCTCAGCTGTCACTCACAATCTGAAAACAGAGTTATCCCCACCATCACCACCACCCACTCATTCTCTAGCACCAAGACACAAGCTCCAATGCTAGTCATTTTTGTAAAAGATAGGATTTTTGTCTTGGCTTCAGTTCCCTAGTGCTGAGAGATCCACTGCCCCCTTTGTCTACTCTTTATATGGCTCTTTTTCTCCTACTTTCCACATTGTTTTCCTTCCTATTTCTAGCTACTTTGTACCAGAACGTCTGAATGCCTAACTACCTCCCACTTAAAAATATCCCACACAAACAGAATAAAACACTGCTTTTATATAATAAAACACATGATATATACTTATATCACACAGTCTATCAGAGTATAGAGACTAGGTCTCGCTATGTTGCCCGGGATAGTCTCTAATCCGGGGACACAAGTGATTCCTAGTCTCAGCCTCCCAGGTAGCTGAGATTACAGGTGCATGCCACCGCACCCGGCTCATTTTCTTTTCTTTTCTTTTCTAAGGTCAGACTCTCTGTTATATTACCTATCTATCATGATGTGATATTAACTACCTAGCTCAAAACCACAGATAGCCATGATCTCACAGCATCTGTATCAGGAAACCAGTAGCAACTTAGCTGGCTCCTCACCTAGTATCTCATACGTTGGGATCTTGATACTGACTTGGGGCTGCAGTCTCCTGTTAAGACTGAGACTCCACTTTCTAAGTTCAGAATTCTGAGTTCTGAATTGCCCACTTGTACCCCTTGGGTCATATTGAGTTACTGGCAGCATTCTAGTCATCACATGGTAGGACTGAGCACTTCAGTCTCCTGTTGCTGTTGGTCAGAGGCTGCCACCAGCTCCTAGCTACACTGGCAGCTCACAACATAGCAGCTTTCTCCTTCAAAGGCAGCAGTGGGGGGCTGTTTCTGTATGAGGTGAAAATTACAATTGTATCTAATGTGTATGCCTGGCATAATCATAATCTGATTACCTTTGTTGTATTGTATTGGTTAGAAGCAAGTCACAGGCCCACCCACAATTGAGAGAAGAGATAAAGGCTTGAATATCACATGGAGAAAATCATGAAGCCACATTAGAGCTGGTATTTCACTAGAAATCATGGGAACCCCCTTCAACTCCTTCTAATTGTTCCCTCTTCTTTTCCCACCACCATTTCCTATGTCCCAAACTTTGCCGAAGCTGTCTCAAACCTGGAGTGAAAAAGAAAGTAGAATTTCTTCTACCACCAATCCTTACTGTAATGTCAAGCAGGAAAGGCATTCAAACAGAAGTTCTTCACTGTTAAAGTAACTCAATTCTGGCATATAACTCAGGGTAAAAAGGGGTTCCCTTAACAATAACGGAGCCTTGGCAATAGCTCACATGAAAAAGAATCAGATGTACATGAATGGGAGGAATCTAAGTCTTTCATGAGAATGATTGGTTATGTTACAAGGAAATGAATCCAGAGTGGAAGTCCTTTCTCTCCCACTCACTAAAGTTCACTCTTACACAAACACTGACCCCTTCTAGGCCAGTTGTGTCAGATCAGAGTTTATCCTTTTTGCTGCTGAACCAGAAGAAGTTGGGTCAAGGAGAAAGGCTATTACAGAGGATGCCAAGGTTGTAAAACACAGGAAAGGGTCAACTGGTTTGGGACTTAATTTAGAGATTGCTATTTTTATTGTGGCAAGAAATGGAGAGGCAGGGGTATGACTATAAATCAGAATTCGTTCCAGCTGTAAGACACAGAATTTCCCAAATTAGAATGAGTTAAACCAGAAAGAAGTTTATCTCACTTTCATATTCGAAATGTCTGAAAAGAGCCATGAAAAAGTAGGTAAATGATTCTTGGGGTCAGGGAAACAGGCTCCATCTCTGCGGCTCCACCAATTTCAAGGTAACTTTACAGTTCAAGTAGTTGCCAGGCTCAGCTGGTGGGGGAAGTTGGGGGATAGATGGGGAGGAGGGAGGAGAGGTGGCAGGGTGGCATTATGCTGCCTTAAAAGGGGAAAGTAGACACTTGTTTGGATGGAAACTTTTTCTCCCTGCCCCTCCCTGTGCACACATACCCCCACCCCACTGGGTAAAAGTGAGTCCTATAGTTACACCTAACTTATAAGAAAGAATGGGACACGTTTTCTGGGCTGCTAAGGTAAATAATATAAATGATATATATTTAAAAGGGGAGGGGGTAATGTCCACAGGTGAGGACAAAGCAGCTTCTGTCATAGTAGTGATGACACCAGCAAGCACTGCCTTGCCATTGCCCCCCCCACCCCCATGCTTTGGGAATGCTTCAGTGAACAGCCTCCACTCCAACCCCTGTAGACCTGCCTCAGGTGCAGGAGCCTCTTGGCTCAGGTCTTGCCCAGCTTACACTACAGCTTGTTAAGGTGGAGACTGGCATTTCCAGCCCAACATGGGACAATTCTGACCGTCCATTTTAGTTCCAGAAATCCCATGGCATTGATGAGGTTGTTATTAAGGGACTTTGCACTTCTACTCCTTTGTCTCAATCCTATTACCACTCCCTCCCTTTCACTGGTGCTGCCCCCAGTGGCACTACTGAGAAAAAATCCCTTGCCCTAAACACTGTTTCCTAGGGAACTCAACCTGCAGTTAATGGGAAATGGGGGGTAGTGTGAGGAAGAGAACTTAAAGAGAAAAGAATGCATAAAGCAAAGAGATAAAAGATTTAGGAGACAAGTAAGTATATGAAGGATATTGCATTAGGACTTACCAGAGAACTAGAATATACAGAGGATATATTTATTCTTGTGTGTATGTATAATATGAAGAGATTTGTTTTAAGGAGCTGGCTCACATAGTTTGAGATTTTAGTGAGTCCCAAATCTAAAAAATGAGTCAAGAGATTCAAAATCCAGAAAACTGGATAAAGCAAATGAAATGCAAAGACAGGCTGGAAAAGCCTGTCTTGCTTGGGAAGGCTGCTCTTTTTGTTCTACGTAGGCCTTCAACTGATTAGTTGAGGCCCGCCCAAATTAGGGATAGAAATCTGCCAATTCAAAATTCACAGATTTCAGTGCTAACTTCATCCAAAATATCCTCCAAATGGACCCTTAAAATTAACCATCAGAGATAACATCTCAAAATCCAGGTAGTTTTTTCTAGGAACCTCAATAGATGTTCCTTTCTCCCCAACACATACAAACACACATGTCCACAGCACAGGTAGTAGAATTTGTTCCTAGGGTGGTACAAGAGAACAAGCCATCTGATTTCAGTATATTGGCCTGTTCTTTCTAAAATTATAAGGCTGTACATAATCCCTGTCTATTAATTTCAGGAAAAATCAGAGAGGATGGAAGCTTAAAATTCAAAAAGAGTGTCTCCCTCCATCTAAGACAGAGATGGCAGCACCTGTTTGGTGAATCACTGGGTCATGGGATATGTATGTAGAAACACTAAATAAGTCAGAAATGGTAGAAATGGGAGCTGTGTGTGCTCTCAATATTGGCCTGCCTTGATAAAGCTGCTGAATGTTTGCTTAATTGGAACACCACCTTCAGGTGGAGTAGATTTGGCCAGTACTTGAGAAGTTTCAGGTGAACCCCCTTTGTTGTTGATTGTTTGTTGGTGACTATAAAAGTCTGGTGCAAAATAAACTGGGGGCCACAGTCCAGAGAGGGAGGCTGTGGGTCACTTCTGTCAGGGTCTTCTTGACTCAACGTTAATCCTTACCCTCCCCCTTGGGACCGTTGGATTATGTCGTGGCTGGCCTGCGACACTTGCTTATTTTCTGTGTCCTCCTGGGAAACTGAGACCAGAAAGGAATGTGATTAGCCCAGGCTCAAATAGCTAATTAGTTGTGGGGCTAAGTTTGTTGAGAGGCTGAGTTTTTAACACAAATCTTGGCTCCATGATATATTGTAAACATTTCTCAGGTTTTCTTGGCCTCTTATTTCTCTTCAGTAAACCTGTTGTTTTCACAGAAACAATGTCACATGCCAATGGGACTTTCCAGTCTTTCTTCTGATAGATTGGCAGATGGTACTTAGGGTCTCAGTGAAACTCAATATTTTCCTCATTGCACCCATGGTAAGGTTCATCAGTGCCATGGGGGAGAGGATTGTGCTAATGCTTCCCCATTTCCTTGGGATCAGCCCAAATTGCCCTAACCTTTAGGGATTTGCAACACATGACATTTCATTATCATTCCCTCCCTGGACTAACTTCCATCCCAAAAGCAATCGGGCACATCAAGACAACTTTTTGAAAAAGGTTAGCCTATCTCCTTGAGAGAAGAGAGCATTGCATCTAACACTGGCCAGCCAGCAAAGGCTCACAGCCCCTCCCTCCAGGAAAATTAATAATACATAAGGGTTTTCAGGAATTGCTAGAAGTATGACAGCCACCCTCTCCAGATTTCCCGGAAGAATCCTTATTTCTTTCTGACAAATAATTTCATTAGGATGTAATGAAATTTGATTTGATTTTTAGACCTTTGTAAATGTTTCATGTCCATCAAACCATTCATCAGAGAAAACCCTGTGTTGGAACTTGCATACTGATGGTTTGCTTAGAAATGTAGTGACTGCAACCCATTGTAAGGAATGAACCAGAAGAGAAAAAAGCAGCCCTCCACAAAGGCCTGGTCTCTGGCTATAGCAACCCATCTACCCCAGGTCACCAATGACAGTGGGTACCCATCTACATTCCACTTGGGTAAACAATTGTGGGGACCATCCTCCTTTGTTCCCACAATGCAAATTTCATTCTGCCTTTTGTAGAACATGAATTTGATTCATTGTTCTTCCTGTGGTTTACAGGATGACCTGCTGGGTTACAGGACTTCCAGTAGAGAGGTCATGAGTCATGAGTATAGAACTGTACCTGTTGGATCAGATTTAGCATCAGAAATTCTAGAGTCCAACCCACAGAAGTAAGTTGACAGCAGGGCCAGGCCAGATCAGCCACAGAAAGGGTCACCTAGTTGTCTCCTCTACCACGGTCTCAGAAAGTGACCCTCACCCTCCATGCTCTACCTCCCTAGTCAGCATCTCGTCCTATTCTTTCTTTCTGCACTTCCACCCCTGCATTTCCAATGTGGTCAAATCAGAGCTTAAATGTGTGAACATGATTCACTCTCCTCCTTCCCAGAGACAGCTATCTCTGAGTCTGGCTGCAAGAGAAAGAATCTCCCCAATAATCCCATCCGTGTACTGTGTTCCCACCCTTTCCTCCTGCCACCTTCCGATTCATTTCCTGTAAGTTGTGATCTTTTCCTGGAAACATCAATTAACCACTATGTTTTTTATCAGAATCCTAAGAAAGTGATATCCATATGACTCACGCTTCTGCTGCTTAAAACACTATTTATTGTGTTTGAGTGAAGCAGATGAGGTTTTTTGCTAGATGCTTACTGTATGGGTTTATGACCATCTGTAATCATTCTGGGAAAGAGAGAAAATCAGCAACACTAGTTCTTAATGAGGCTTTGCCATATCACTAAAACTCTGAGTGAAAACATATGGGTTGAAATAGCCTTAAATGATCTCATAAATGTCTTCATTTAGGAAAACAACAGATTTCCTTTATAATGCTTGTCTAAGAATAAAGTTAATATCATGCCTAGAAATGATGTTCTACTACTCTACTTGATGAGAGTGGTTTTACTATCTGTAGTGTACCTATATAAAGGATTTTATAATACATATAATCATGAGCTTGTTAAATAAACTGTAAATTTATGTGGACCAGGGTCTAAATTAATTCAGGTCTAAATAAATCAAAATCTATCTAGACTGTGATTTAATTAAAAATTGAACATATGACTCATAGCACTTAAGTTTACTGATGTTTACTGCCAAAGAAGCATCATTGCTATGACAGAGACAAATGTAGGCAGCACAGATAGGTTCTCCATGGATGAAACAGAGGAGTGAAGATGGACATGGCATTGTAAGAGCTCCTACACTTACTCAAATAATGCTTTAGGATAGTTTCAGAACAAGCAAATGCACAACACTGTCACAAAATGCATTATTTCACATATCAATACTCTTATTTCATTGCATTTATACATAGACATATACATTTTCATCTATCTCATATGACATGCTATACATTCTTTGCCTAGTCCTTTAATTACATCATATAGAATATTATTCTATTTTAAAATAAGATTATACAAATGCAGATTCATTTACTAATTATTCTATAGATGTGTAATTTTTTCACACTGTATAAATAAACAGGAGTGCAGTAATCACATAGGTAGTTAAATAATAATACACTACTATGACTGCTGTTTAGGAGACTATCTTAACCATCTTATAATTGCTGGCTATATGTTTCTAAAAGTTTTTTCTTACATGTTTTGATTTTGCCTTTGTCTCACCACTTAGAAGAAATTTTTTTTTTTACTTAAAAAAATATGTAACTGGTCTATTTTGTTTCTCTGGTTAAAATTATTCATTAAATATAGTGAGGGAAAATTTGCCTTTTGAATTTAATTGTGGGGTATGTGTGTGCTTATGTGTATGTGTTTTTTTAACAACAAAATAGGTATTACATTTTGTAACTTTTTTATCAACTTGGATTATCAAAAACTATAAGATATATTCATTCATGTATGCATCTTTTCATTTATTTATTTACAAATTATACCTAGTTGGTCTCTGCCCCCTATGAAGTTTGAGTCTATTCCTTATTCAAAAACTCATATTTTCATGTATCATTTTGTTAGCAATTTTAAATTCAGTAGATACTGTTAATTACCTGGTTGAAACATTTTGACTTATGGATATTTTAATAAAGTGCTTAATAATCTTAAAATTTTACTATAACAATTTATTTTGCCTTCCTTATCTGTTGTTAATTTTTGCTTTGCTTTATAGGAACATGTATGCAATTTTCTGTTCAAATATTTCAGTACCCAGTGTAAGGAAAATTGATACTATTCGTGTTAATATGTCTTTCTTTTATTTTAATCTACCTGATAAGTTCTACCTTATACTTTTTGCTCCCCAGACAGAGACTTTATGGATCTATCACTGAGTAAAATGAGTGATTTTGAGAAAGTTATTTAACTTTGTGATTCTATAGTCTAACTAGATGTGGTTTTTTATTTTTTTTGAGACTAGCTCTCCCTATTTTTGCCCATGGAACCGCAGGCTCACATCGCCCGCGGTACCAAGGACTCAAGCAAACCCCAGTCCCAGCTTCCCAGGTATCTAGGATTACAGGTGCATGCCACCATGCCCAGCTATTTTTTGGGACTAAGTCTTGCTGTGCTGCCCCAGGCGGGACTTGAACCTGGATCCCCATACCCTACCACAACTCCATAAGCTGTGGCTTACAAGCACACACCACCATGCCCGGCGTTAGATGTGCATTTTTTATTCTTGTATTTTCTTGCTTTAATTTTGTGTTTTAAGTGTTTATGTTTCTCCTTACTTTCCTGTGAAATATATATATATATAATTTTAATACATATCAATATTTTCAAACTTTGTCTTCCTTCCCATTTTGACTTTTTATACAAGTCTTCAAATAATGTTGTTTAGTTTGAGGTGGTTTCATTATACTATTGATGAGGGAAGAAATTTGATGCCAGTGGGGTCACTGTCTGAGCAGAATTGGCAGAGTTGTTCCATGTCTGCCTGAGTTTTTCCCAACTACCCTGTGTACTCTCACATCCTAAGATGTGCAGATGAGGCTCCTTGGTGTATCTCAGTTGTCCCAGCGTGAATGAGAGTGGGTGGGTATTAGTGTCCTTGTACTGAAAGGGCCTCCTGTCCAGGGTTGGTCCCTATCTTGCTCCCTGAAAGGAAGGGTCTGGCTGCTTATGACCCTGAACTTGAGAAGTTGGCTGGAAAATGATTGATTGAATGAACAAATGAATGAATGAATGAATGAATGAATGAATGAATACAAACAATGGTGTAATATTAGGAGTGTTTGTATCTTCATCTAGACGTTGGGTGATACCATGTACAAAAATCAACTCAAAATGGATAAAAGACTTGAATGTAAGACCTGAAACCATAATATACATAGACGAAAATGTGGGCAAAACCCTCCATGAGTTACAATCCAGAAATTCATTTCTGGATATATCTATAGCAGGTTAAAAAATTTAAGAAAACAACAGCTGAGACTACATCAAACTTAAAAGCTTTTGTACAGCAAAAGAGACAACAGAGAAAATAAAAAGAAACCCAAACAAGTGGGAAAAAATTTTTGCCCTCCATACAAGTAATAAAGGTCTGATAACAAAGATACACAAAGAACTCACACAACTTAACAAAAACAAAGAAAAAAACCCAGTGAAAAAATGGGGAGAAGAATTAAAAAGACACTTCTCCAAAGAGGAAATACAAATGGCCAACAGGCACATGAAGAAATGTTCAATGTCACTAGCAATCAGGGAAATGCAAATCAAAACCACAATGAGATGCTACCTTACACCAGTAAGAATGGCCCACATCCAAAAAACAGACAACAACAAGTGCTGGCGAGGATGTGGAGAGAAAGGAACACTCTTACACTGCTGGTAGGAATGTAAACTGGTTCAGCCACTGTGGAAAGCTGTGTGGAGGACCCTCAAACTAATGAAAATGGAACTATCATTTGACCCAGCAATCACTCTTCTGGGAATCTACCCAAAGGAGACCTCAATGTGGGTACAAATGGACACCTGTGCTCGGATGTTTATTGCAGCACTATTTATAATTGCAAGGTCCTGGAAACAACCCAAATGCCCCCAAACTGATGACTGGATGAAAAAGATGTGGTATATATACACAAAGGAATATTACTCATCAATTAAAAATGATAAATTTGATGGATGTACTTAGAAGAAATCATATTAGCAGAAACAAGTCAGAAAGAAAAAGACAGAAACAAATGGTTTCACTAATATATGGGATATAGGAAAAAATAAACAAAAAACCATGAGGAAAAGTCAAAACTAGCTAACAACCAAACTGAAATAACTTAAGTACATAACTTGGGTGGGAGAGGGGGGTGGGGGGGGCGGGAGAGGGTGGGAACCATTAAGGAGGGAAGATGGGGGGTGAACCATGGGGATTACAAAGATATGAAATTTATATATAAATAAATTATTTAATTAAAAAACATTAAAAAAAAGAAGTTGGGTGTTATTTTTGTGACCAGAAATAGTCTATTGGAACTTAAGTCTTGTTTATGTCTATTAGCTGTTATAATATTGGTTCCCTGCTATTTCATTTCACTTACTGCCACGTTTCCAAGAACCTGTTCCATGATGTTAAGTAAGTACATACTGTGTTTTACATTTATAAAGGATATTCTACCTTGTATCTACTTTTTAATATGTCTCTGTAGGTAGCATTCCCATTTGTGTCCCAGGTAGTTGTTCACGAAGCTTCCATTCTGGTACATATGTGCAGGACCTTTCAGCTGGCTGAAGCCCTCTTCAGCCATGAGTCCCCAGCAGAACCCATGACCACTTTCAAGGGCCCCCAGGAATGAACAGGATTTCACTGGAGAGCAGAATTTCACACAGGCAAACTAATGGGTGTACTTAAAGGACACTGGAAACCTAGACACTGTCTCCCAGACAGTGTGAAGCATTCAGTCTTGGAAATCATAGGTCAGAATCCGCCTGTCCAACTTAACAGCACAGGTGACCTTGTGAAGACAGCAAGTAAGCGAACTTTGGCTCTATCATGTTCTCTTTCTCTCCAAAACCATTTCCTCCCTGGGGTTCTCTCTCAGAACAATGCCATTTTTACAATGCATTCTCCATCCAATTTTTCTGATTAAACCTTCTCATCACATTTCTGTTTCAAGGAGAGTCTTGAAACTCCAGATAAAGGGGGCAGCAATTCAGGAGTTTCAGGTCTCTGGCAGGGCAGACAAGAGGATTTTCTTTTGGGTCAATAGGTCATTTGTCATCCTTGATCAGATGGGGCTTCTTGGATTCCTAAAACCAGGTTTCTATTTCTCTGCTACAGGTTAACTCATAGAAGCACAGAAGGGAAAGACCTTCCCAGTCCCCAAATAAACTGGTGAGCACAGAGGAGGATAATAGGTCTGGCTATCCCAGTTTGCTGACCTTATACAGGGGACTTAAAGGGAGCTGGTAAGCACTTGACAATGATCGCCACTTTCTTCTGCTTTTCAAGATGAACTTAGTCCTTCTTCCCCAACTTCTTAACAAATTTTGGGAGACCAAGAAGGAAACACAGTATACTATCCAATTTAACATTTCTCAGGCCCTTCCTCAAGAACTGCCAAAACATAAGGTCTAGAACCTTTCCTACCACCTCGTCCCCTGCCTTACCACCACCGGCACCAGCACCACCAGCACCAGCACCACCACCACCATGATCAAACAGGGAGATGGAAGTAAAAAAAAGAAAAGAAACATTACATAAGCCTAGAGCTTGGCAAATGGATATCATCTCCTGCCAGTTGATCTAATGATCTTACTTCCCAAGGAGAATGGCAGAAGCTAAGGCCACAGGTGCTCGGAAGGAGATTCATGAGCCTCTGGCGCCACCTAGCAGGAGCGGAGGCTGCTCAGCAAGCCCTAAGAGCTTGAGGGTTTTTGTTTTTTTCCACAGCCAGAAAAGGGGGTTTCCATTTCTTTCACAGAGTTCTGGGAAATGGAATTTGTATAAAACCTTTCTAGCACATGATGGAAAACATTTATTAGCATCTAATAAGAGAATTTGGCCCACAGGCAATAAAAATCAAAACTACGAGGATAATTGTTTAGTTCTTTAAGCTTGCCATTTTCCCTAGTCAAAACAGCTGTGACTATGCAGTTTTTGCTTAAGAAAACTTGATACTAACCTTGTTAGAGATTTTGAAATTGAGAAAATGTTACCACTTCTCTTCTTTTCCTCCTCCTTCTTCTTTCTTCTTCTTTTTTTTAACCCTCTTCTCCCCCAGGTCAGAGTTCTCTCTGAAGGATGAAGGATGCCTAGAAGTTGGCAAGGGAACATAGTTTTTAAGGACAGGATTTTACAGATGAAGGTACCAGGGCATCAAGGGTGATTGTGATGTGACTGTGATATTGCTGTGCTCCTCTGGGTTCAAGAAAGTGAGATGTGACATTCGCTGCTCCCATAAATCCAGCCCCATGAGGAAACACTTGCTTTGTACCCTGAAATTGCAGTTTCTGGAGAGACCCAGGTACAACCCAACCATGATTAGAGAAAACTCTGCTAGAAGGCTGGGACAACCCTTTTCATCCCAAATGGACAAATTCACAGAAAACAGAATTAAGGATGAGTCTACACCTGCAGAAGAAAGCTGTTTTGATGATCACGTTGGGAAGAGTTAGTCTTGGTCTTAGAAAAGGAGAAGGCAGAGACTGGGAACATGGACAGGAGTCAAATGCTTGAGTTCCCTGTTTGCCTGTTCGTTAAACTAGCCCCACCCCAATTTTGGATACAAAGAGAATAATTCTAGCACTTAATTCATAGGATTCTTGTGAAGATTAAGTGAGATAAAGCATATACACTGTTTAGGGGAAAGTTTAGCACAGAGCAAACACTTAAAAATATTCATTAGTAATTCTTCCATCATCCCGGAATTTAATGACACATTAAATTGGTTTGTTGCAACCTAGTAAACTAATTGTGACTTTTCATTGAACTAGAGGCAGCCTTGGTTCATTAGCATAGCAAATTGTCCCTGTACAGAGTCTCCCCTAGTGGAAACGTCTTTTAAATAGTCCCACACTTGTAGCAGAAACAGGAGAAGGTGTAGAGCTTTCAAGTTTTCTTTAGGGGAAAAAAATGCCAAAAAAACCTTGAAGACCACTAATCTCAAACAGAAGTTCAGTTAATGCAGTTAACTGATTAACAATCATGGCTTGCCACTGCAGTCATTCCACAAACCCCAGCGCCATCTTGAACTTACTTGGTAAACTTTTTGACCAGTTCTGTTGTGATTGGCTGTTTTTTAATGTTTCAGGTATTAAATTTTAGGTTACTTGAGTGCAAGAATATTAGCTGGCCACTCGATACCTTCAAACAACTAGAAAGTGTTATGCAATTTTGGATAAAACAGTAAAGCCATTTGAAATCCATTTTCTGAATCATACCAACATGATTAAGAATCTGCTGTTATTAGTTGATTGACACTATAGTCAAGTGAAAACAAGTTTTAACTTTTGGAGCAGCTCTAAAGGGTCAGCCTCTATATTGTCATTGACTCTGAGCCATCATTGTCTTCAGTCAATGTCTCACAAGAATCACATTACCACACAACATCACAAACACTGTTTCTGATGTCTTTTCCCGAAAGGTAAGTGCCTGAAAAATTTACCAGAAATTCTGATCGCTTTGACCTGATGAGTAATGGCAGTGAGAAATCACTTTTTCTTTAGAAGACAAGGGACACATATCAACATACGAGAATTTTAAAGCTGAAGTCAAGGCTTCCTAAAGCTTCACTGCCAAGATAAATGAGGCTCTGTTCTGGAATTGGTAATAAGACAAAAAAAAAAACTTGACAATTATCATACACTAGTATCTCTATGTGTCACATGGCTTTTTATTTAGTCCTAATTAAGTTACAAAAAAAAACCTGCAAATATTAATTTGATCTAGAAGTAGTCTACACTCTAATTTTTATGCCCTTCCTGCAGTCACATTGGATAATCACATTTCATAGTAATTGGATCAATAGTCCTTGATGAAAAATACTTACAAACTCTTTATAGATGGGAAGAAATTAATCCACATACAAGATTTTTTTTTTGACTATATTACATAGCATTTGCTTCCAGCTGTACCTATAGTGTTTTATATGAGTCACACCCATATATAAAATCTGCTTTGGTTTGTATCCACCAATTGTAATCCCTGAGATCTTCTGAGTTAGGGAATAGGTCTTTGTAACTGAAAATTGTGTTCATGGCCATCTGAACATGGCTCTCCTTCCACATCATAATTATACAGTGATAGATGAAAGAACCACTGTCATCCTGCACCTTCACATCAAACCAATGCCCTACCTCTGCTATGCCCCCATGCTCTGGTAAAGAGTAATGTGGACTGACTGATGATCTGTTTGATCAAGTCAGAAGCACATATAATTGAATACACTTGAAGATTGGTGATTTTATGAATTCAGTAATTCCTAAGAAAACCCCCCCTGGACTTTGCAGAAACTTGGCAATTGATTCCCAAATATATATGAAAGAGAAAGGGGCCCAAAAATAGACCAGACACTCAGGAAGAGGAAACATTAGGGAGAACTTGTCTTCCAGATGTTAAATATATTCTAAAGCTAAAACAATTAAGATTGTGTGATGATGGTGGAAAGCACCTAGATGAATCAATGAAACAAAATATAGAGCTCACAAAGAGATCACACACTGACAAAAACCTGACAGGTGTTTTTGGAGTTGACATGTACCGTTACCTGGGGCAATACGTTTTTCAACCTGTAAGTATGGGAAAAACAAATTACCCATATCTTTAAAAAAGCAAAATTGTACACCTCATACCATACTTAAAAAGCCAAATTCTAGCATATTAAGAACTTAATTGTAAAGGTAGAATTATAAAATGTATTAACTAGTAAAGGAATACTTTTATGTATCTCTGGTTACAGAGATTTCTTGGAAAAACTGTGCTAAAAATGAAATTACTCTTAAATTGAGATCAGTTATATTAAAATTAAGTGTGCGTTGCTTAAAAGACACCAAATGAAAGTGAAAAAAATCAAGTCATGAACTGGGAGAAGGTATTTGCAGTACAAAGGATTAATCTCTAGAATATATAAACAGACTCATAAATCAATAAGGAAAAAAAACCATAAGATAAACTGTTAAGAATGTATGTCACAGAAAAAAGTGGACAAATAAGCATAGGAAATGCTCAACCTTATTAAAAAGTAGAAAAAAATAAATGAATTTAAACTATAATGATTGAATTCCTTTCTCAGCGGCCAGATACATGAGAATTAAGAATCTTTAACAATACCTGATGTTACTGGAAATGCCCTGCAATAGTCACAACATTTTGGAGAATAATTTTATTTCACTTGATAAATCAGACAAGCAATTGAACTCTCTCTGACCCATTAATACTTTAAGCTATAGCCCCTAGAGAAACTCTTGCATGTGTAGTAGGAGACATGCAAAAGGATGTTTACAGCAACACTGTTTTTTCTGCAATTGGAAAAAAACCTGAAATCAGACCAAATGTTAATAAACGATAGAACAAATAAATAAATCCTGATGCATTCACAGTGAATGCATCAATGAACAAATTTTTTGAAAATACTATACTCAACACAAATGGAATTTTGAAAGGAAATCTGAGCAAAATATTCAGCAGTAGACTAACATATGCAAAATGAACTCATTTATATAATATTCAAGTACGTGTAAAACTAAACAGCATACTCATTGGGGATGTAGATAAATGAAATCAAGCTATAAACAAAGGCAAAGGGATGATGAATTAAAAATCCTTGAGATTAGTTAACTGATGGGGGAAGAGAGAGGGGAGGGGCGCTTTGAAGGTTTCCAAAATAATGGCAAAAAACTCAAAATAGATAAAGATTTCTGATGTGTTATTTAGTTCCCTCAATAATTTAAAATTTTTTATTTAGAAATAATCTTATGTCCTATAGAACTTTCTAAAGGAGCATGGTGCATTCCTAAGTGCTCTTCCCCAGCTTTCCCCAATGATATTTTACATTGATCTCATTCAATTATCCAGACCAGGTTGGTATAATACTATAAATGACTTGGTATAATGCCATAAACTATAGACTTTATTCAGAGTTCACTAGTTTCACATGTATCATATGTGTGTACATGTGTATATGTGTGGTAGGTATGTAGATGTGTGTACAATTCTATGTAGTTTTATCGCATGTATAGATTTGCAGTCACCACCACAACCAAGATACAGAACAAAGAAACTACCAGCCAGTTTAACCCCTAGTAGTCACACCCTCTCCCAAACCTTAGTTTCCAATGCTAGTACTTATTTTTATCATTATTATTTTGGTACTTTGTACATATTTTAAACACTGATTTTTATTTACATGATACTTTCTTTAAATTCACCTACAGTAGGGAAAATATGCTTAAAGGTAACCTCCAAAAGGAGATGAAATTTCTCTCTGCTTGCTGAATCACCTGGGATCACATATGGACACAAACTCACCTCCCTCAGCCCTCCTAAGGGCCTAAGGGCAAAGATCCTGCACTGGCTTTTCTTCTCTTTAAAGCCTATTTTAGAATAAAAAGACTACCTGTCTTCCCCCAACATGCCCCCATGCCACTGACTGCACACCCCAGTGAAGGGCAGCAACATGCGTGTGTCAGAAGGTAGTTAGCCCAGCGTGGGAGAAACAGCAGAGTCATTTGATCTAGACTGATAGCTAACGTGTGAGTCATGCTTTCCAGTTTGCAGCCCCTCCCCCTAGACTGGGAGCTCCCCTGAAGCAGTCCCTGGGAGATGAAGACTCAAGTTGTCTGGCCACTCCAGCCTCAGCCAGTATTAGGTCAAAACCACTGTTCTAATCCACCTGAACCCTAGTCTACTTCCTCCTCTTCTGAAATCTACCCCATCTGTTTTTTCACAAGCCTCCTTCCCCTCCAACCAGCTCCCTGGGATAAATCCTTCCACCACTCTATGCCTGTTTATTTAAGGTGATTCCCCAGTCCTCACTGCATCTTCAAACCTGATTCAAAACAGCCTTCACTCTCTACTCCTTTTCCTCCCACGTTCTCCTCTTTTTAATTGAGGTATATTTTGTCTTGTGTTGTTTCCGTTTTGCAGAGCTCAACTAGACATGTATAGGCAGACCCTGTTCTGCCACCATCATTGTTCTTGGAATCTTCTTCATAAATGGAATCATATTTCCTTCTAAGTACAATGCCATAACTGGAGGTTGCATTCCTGAGAAAATCCAGCCACCATAAAGGAGTTTATTAAAGTAGGAACCTTAGGATATTATTGCATGACTTGAAATCAAGTGTTTGTGGACAAATTAATCTGAGAAACACTGGATTTCATCCTCAGCAGCTGCCAGTGCAGAAATGTCCATGTCTTTTTTACGTGACCCACAGACCTTTCTGGAGAGACGAGATTTTTTATGAGCAGCTTCTTGGGTGTAAAACAGCCACTCAGTTAAAGCACATATATGACAACGATGTATCATTTTTAAAGCAAAGTTAAAAGAACTGAAGATACTAGCCACCTACTCCTATAAAATGAACATAATTAGACTCCTTGTGGTGCTAATACTCTGCAGACCTACCTATACCTCTACCAAAGGGCTTCCTTACTATTAATTCAAATCTCTTCCATGAAGGTTGGTCCCAGTGGTACCTCCCAGTAAATGAGTTCCAGAGAACATAGTCTGTGACAAGAGTCACACAACTCTATAAATGTCATGAAAAAGAAGGAAACTCCTCTCTCTTTGTGATTTCCAGTTTTCCGGAGGCAATTAGATTCAACTCCTTTGATCTATTTTTGGCATATCTCTGAAAAATAAGCTCATGTTGCTACTTTTGGTAATTCTGTTTTAAGCAGTTCTCTTTCCTCAAAGGAGAGGAAGGATAGTGTTTTCCTCCCACACATATACACTCATATGCATACACACACATACACACACACACACACACACACACACAATGCTTCCCATTCACCCATAGTTCCAGTAAAGTTAGAATCAATACTCAGTAAATACGTTATTGCGGTTATACATAAATGATAAATAAGCTCAGCAATGTTGTTTAATAGATTTTTTTTCCACTAACATTTCCCCCTAAAGTTAATATTTCTTGTTTTTCCATTTGGTTCATTTTCTATGTGCTTATTACTAATTTATTTCTAACACTCCCCCTGTAAGTCTTCTCTTGATGTATTAACACCACGTAAGTGTTCAATCAATTTCACTTACATGACTATATCTCCCAGACCTTTCTGAAATGCAATTGCCCCCTAACTGATTTCCTGGAATTTCCTGCCCCATCATTTTGGGTTTTCATATCTTTCTTGCACTAAGCTTTTATTTTCCTCTTCATTTGTTTATTTCTGTTTTGGTGGAGAACACTTTTCAGTCCATAGAGAAAGGCAAGGAAGTGAGTCAGAAGATTAAACGGAGAAAAATCAGCTCACTTTTTATAATATTCTTTTTCCTTTTATACACCAACAGTCACCTGTCACACAGTATTTTACACCTTGTTTTACTCATAATTTTTATCTTGGAGACATTTTCATATTAGTATATTCTTTCCTCACTCTTTATTTATTTATTCTACTTTGCAGTTGCACAATAACTTAACCAGTGCACTACTTATCAACATTTATGTTTTTCCCCTGCTCTTTTGTTTACAATGCCACAGTAGATGCTAACTTAAACATATACTTAAGCATAACTTATTTGCCTCCATATAAAGATAATAAATTTCCCCAAAGTAAAAGTCGCCAGGACATTGAGTATAAACATACTGTCAAATTCCCCTCTATAGGATTTTATTAATGTGTACTCTTAATCAAAATACACAAGAGGCCTGTATTCCTGCATTATAACCAATTTAAAATGTTATTGTAATTTTAGATCTTTGTTAATCATTTGTCTTCTTAGCCTGGTGAAAGGTCACCATAACTTTATTGGACCTGGACACTGTTTCAATCAATGAATAGGACTTGTTTTTGACCAGCTTTGTTCAGACCTGTGGACTTGTCCTATGTTGCGTGTTGGCTCTGACTACTTAATTAGCATCATTATCCTGAGTCACTTCCCTCTCACTGTCCCTGTAAGAAATTCTGCTGACACCCCCTCAGAGAACCCAGGGAATTCTGGTGTCTGTGTTCTTGTCTGGACAATTAATGAACACGGCTTTGGGATTTTTTTTAATTGACATAACATTGGTTTATAACAGGTAAACATCATCCTAAAGCAACACCTGTATGCACAACCTTTCGTTCCCTACAAAGAGGCTTTCAGGACACATGATCTCAGCTCTCAGTGATGCTGTGGTCTCCATTCTGCACCTTTAATGCCCCAACCATCCCCCCATCGACCGCTAAAATTTGTTTTTAGATTATAAACAATATCCTTCCCTTGTTATTACATATACTGTGGTTTCTCATGAAATTTATTTCAACAGTACTTCTTTTTTTTTTTAAGCAATCTAAAACAAATCCAAGCATTTGAAGGCCATCCATTTTATAGGTGAAGCAATGCTACAACATACTTCATGACAAGCCAGCAGAGTTTCCGTTACAGACGTATGAAAAGCGAAGACATGATGGAGTAAAGTCATTTACCTGGCAGTGGGGTTGTGTGAAGCAGTCACAGAGAGCAGTGTGGATGCAGCTGGTGAGCACGAGCTTCCTGATGAAGTTCTCTGGCCAAAATACTGCTGCCAGCTTTAAGGAGCTACTGAGATGCAGGCATGGAGCCAACAGCTTCCAGGAGCACATGGGAACCCATCTTTGAAAAGTCCCTCGGTGGTACCAGAGGTGTCAGTCGACCTCCAGATGGAGCAACTGTGAGTCTGTCCACCACCACCCCTTGTGCCACCACATCACATTTCTTTCTGCCTCTCTGCTTCTCCATCCAAAGGGCCTGCTCCTTACTTCGGGCTTGAAGAGTAAGGCTGGTTCTGCACAGGAAGCTCACCTGGACTTCTTGGCATCCTTTTGAGTTAGAATGCAAGAACCCAGCCTGGGCACTCTGCACCCCAAGTGACTAGAAAATAATGCAATTTTTTAATTTTAAAGATCACGTGAAAAGGGGCACCTTTCTGAACCATGTATTGTCGTCAGACACTTGTTATCGTGAACTGATACCGTTGTCCAGTGGAAACAAATCTTAGCTTGTGGCGTGTCCCTTCAGCGTCAACCTCTGTGTCACTATTGACTGAGTCATGATTGTCTTCAGTCAATGCCACATGAGAATCAAACGCAAACCTATAAACATTATAAGCAACATTACACACACCAACAGATACAAACATCATAGACAACATCGTATGCAAACATATAAACAATCCATTTCTCCGTAAGTGGCAGACTAAAGTCTTTCCTGTCAGACAAGTGCAGTTTCAAATTTATGTGAAAGTAAATGATGGTGGAGCAATGGGAGCAGATCAGGAAAGATCAGATCCTGAGCTTTGCTTGACAGGAGGTGGGAGCCAAAGCAGAGTGAGTTGAGAGTGTGTTAAAGGGATAACCTTGACGTTCCAGGGAGGTAATATGCTGATTAGGGCAAGGAGGGGTCCATATGTGAATAGAAGGCATGGGGATGTGGAAGAAGTGGGGGCAGGGGTGAGGGGAGCAGGTATCAAACCCAAGGAGAGTGAGAACAACCATACAGGGGCAGAGGTGGTGGCTATCATTTTTAAAATTTGATTGTTTATACATTTCTGTCAAAGTATATTAAAACATGGTGAGTACATCAAGCCAGTGGTTTTATAGATATTATTACAACAAAGGCAAGGTATATAAGCTGTGTTTTTTACTGTTTTCAAAAAAGAAATAATAACAGAGATATGGAAAGTTATGAAAATGACACAATGACAGTGACCTTGGCAAGCACTAGTGTTCCTAGCATCCTTCAAATTCTCAGGGCCTTTGTATATGCATATATATTTATATTTATTCCTCGTAGTATAAATATTTGCTCATAGCACAAATATTAGCTAATTCACATATAAGCTGGAATCAGAATAATGTCTCATATTTATTCCTTTGGTAGAAGTCAAATCTGAAACCCATCTGTCAGTAGCAGCATAACGCTACACACACACACACACACACACACACACAATTGTATATATTTTTGCTCGATAGAGCAAATAAGCATGGGATCTGCTCTTTTAGAAGGTGTTAGTCTAAGCAATTTGAGGCTGTGCTCCCCAGCCCTCTCCATAATGTCCCTTCTCTGCATAAGCTGAGTCAATCTTTTTAACCTTTCCCATTTAATCTCTCCAGCTGGCAGTTATTAAATATGAGGCAGGCCATGGTAATCTGCAGGCAGCTTTAGAAGCAGCACAGAGAAGATGCCCCTCAGCAGCATCTGGAACCTGAGAGAAACACTCTAAGTTCAAGATTTATACTGGAAGTTAGAATAGAGTTGATTCATTTTTTAGAAATTAATAACTCCCCTCCTTCCCCTGAAGGATGAGTACAGTAAGTATAATTTAGGTTCATTGCTATGTTCTTGAAATGTTACTTTAAATAAAATAATGTATAACAAAACCAACTCACCAGAAGCTAATTAATATAAATTAAGTTATTATAACATAGTGACTTAGTTCTATTCACAAAAACAGCAGCAGACCTCAAATTAGAGACCCCAGATGCTTTAATATTAAACAATCACTTGTCTTGATTCCTTCATTTTCCAACCAATTTTTTCCAATTTGGTGTCTCTGGGGGCCTGGACTCATCCAGACAATGAGGGTGCAATGCGGGACCCAATGTGAACAGGTCGCCTTTCCATCACTAGGCACATCACCCAAACCCATGTTGGGGCCATGGAAGTCATGTGCACATTTTTGTGATTCTGGAAGGAACTAGTTTCAGAGAAAACCCCACCAGATCAGACACAGGAGGTGGGGGGGTGATGGGGGAAGGGAGGTGTATGCCAATTCCACATGACAGCAGCAGACAAGGTATGAATGTTTTCCTCACTGATGCTATAACAAAACGAGGTTATTTGAGGACCTCCGACCACTCTCTACTTCCTTTCTACAATGACTTTGGATTTGACTGGTGTCTCCCTTTACCCATCAAAATATGAACAGACATGAGGAGAGCAGCAACTATGTGCTCATGTGACGAGGTTTCTTTCCTAGGCTTTCGTGACCTGCCATGGGAAGGAACTTATATCAGGGTAACTGTCATCAAGGAGACTGAAGATGTACAGAGCAAAGCAGACTCCACTGAAGCTTGCAGTTGAGCGTAGGTAGGTCATGAGCAGCTTGCAGCTAAGTGAACCCATAGACCCACAAAGCTGTGAACAGAGAGTTACTAAAGTTGTTGTGGCATGTCCCTAAGTCATTGGTGGTTTGCTCTGTAGCATCTTGCACTGGTAGCTGACAGATGCAGACCACACATAATCCACCAGGAAAGTGAAACAGGAAAGCAGATGCATCTTTTAGGAAGTGTACAAAGCTGTGACTGTAAAAGTATGAATTTTTTAAGAATCCAATGAATGTCTTGAATATAGAGTCTCCTACAGGCCTTTATGCATCTGCCCGGTGTCTCCATGTGTCTGGACTGGCAGAATCTGAAGCTCCGGAGGCAGTGCTGGCCCCCCAGGGTCTGGAGCTGCCAAAGGTTGTGAATTACGACCAGTCAGGACTTATGCTGGGATGAAGAACACTTCATTGCACTCTTACCTGTCTTCAGAGCACTGAAGATGGAAAAGGCATGATTGACCTCCGGTGGGCAGCAGTGTCGCCATTCTTCCAGTATTTACCCTAAGACATCTTCCTTAGGAGATTACAGTAAGTTAATTAGTGAATCCCCTGCCCCCAAGTATCCCACAGGAATTAATGTTTTATCTAATCTGATTTTGCTTGAGCCACTTTTTTCCTTTGTCTAAAACCTTTAGAAGTACTTGTGGGAGTCATTAAAATTTGCTGGATGATGCACACTTTCATTCAGCCCCCACCTCTATGGTGGTGTCCATCTCTCTCATCTGTCCTCTCTTGTACCCTATGTTCAGCTCTCAACATGAAACAGCTGTGCAGAACCACTGCTGGACGTAGCGCTGTGGTTGAGAGCATCAGGCTGCAGAACAAGGGCCCGAGCCACTCAGATCGAGTCCCAGAAGGCTATCTCAGAAGCTCAGAGATAAGAAGGATGGATACTCTAGGAAACAGATCACTGGCCAGAGTGGATACTGAGAACACGACTGAGCTAGACCAAAGACACCAGTTAGAGCCGGAGATGTGACCACAACCAGGTGGTCTGGAAGCTGGGTCAGGGGGCAGCAGGACCAGCGAAGCAGGATGCTGATGCCAAACCAAAGAAAACTGCTAGTTGTCAAGATTGTGAGAGCTGACAGGCCATTCCTTATAAGCAGATTTGGGGCCAAATCGAGAGAGCCGCCTATCTCAAGCTGGAGAAAGGACACCAGAAAGCGACTGCAAAAAGGCCAAGGGCAAAATAAAGGCAGATTTGATATTGACACTTTCTGGCTGATCTCCTGGTTCCCCTCAACAGCTAGCATCCATATGGATATCCTCACTTGGTGGAACTGAACCCCCAGCACCAGCCACACCTGAGGACCCTCCCAGATGCACTTACCATCAAACAGAAATAAACCTTGTAGTGAAAAATGAATTGTTAGATGGGTGGGTGGATGGATGGATGGATGGGTGGATGAGTGGGTGGATGAGTGGATGGATGGGTAAACAGAGACAGATAGATAAAAACTTTTCTGGATTCCTAGCAGCAAGGGACTTTGACTTCCCAACATTTAAGATTATTTGACTTCCCAACATTTAAGATTGGGAGTGGTTGGAAAGAAACTTGAGTGAGTCAATCTACTCTTCCATATCACCACTGGGAGGAAAATGAAAGGAAGCAAGAGAAAATTAGGAGAATCCAGTGACATTATGACAAGAGAGTGTGTGAAGTGAACAGCTAATCATTTAGACTAAATGATGCAAAGGAACTTGTAAAGAGTAAAGACTCCTTTGAATCAGAGGGGAAACATGTCTTTGGAGACCAGAGCAAGAACTGTTTTCTTGGGCTAATGAGAAAGTGAAGATGGTAGCCCTGAAATTATTTTCATTCTGGAACTGGCTGAGAAGGGAAGGGCAAGGATGTGGTTACCATGCTCTGGTCTTGTGTAACTGTGAATCATTCCTCACCCAGGGATTGCAGATTTGGTTTGCTATGACTGACTGGGCATAGTATCAATCTCTCTTTGTCTTCTCATCCTCTGGGGTCTCTCGTGAGTCTCCCAATTCTTGTGAGTCAGTGAATGACTCTCAGATTCCCTTGGCATATTCTCATTTCCACTTATCATAGCCCACAGCTCAGGGAAAATTCTTAAAATTATCTGTGTTCAACTTTCTCCTTGCGCCACATAGCCTATGTCTCATTCTTTCCTGGCAAGTCTGTCTTACTCACCTTCTCTAGCCTACATTCACATTAACTTGTACTTTGTGCACACTGAACCCTGAATCAAGTCATTTTTGGCTGTTGGGTTTGGTAGATAACTGCTAGTAATTTCCCAATATCCATCTTCTCTTCCTCCTTTTAGTTAAAAAAAAAATGCCCAGTTTTACCTGGACCTAAATACAGGCTGGTTTTTTGACTTCTCAAGCAGATAAATATGAGCAGGTGATTACTTCTAAATCAGGAGACTTGCACTGCTCCTTCCTTGTGGGTGGAGAAAGAGTCTAGAACACTGTTGGAAGTCATGTATTCAGCATGACAAGCTGCCCTTTCTACCTAGACCACTCACCTCAAGATGTAAATGAGGAGATACTTTTCAGATTTAGGTAAACCACTGTATTCTGGAATGTACCTTAAAGAACACATGGCCACATGACACACCACTCTCCTGGTAACCATGACCATGAGGTCCAGTAAGAGCTGGCTTTGCTTTATCCACCAAACCTTTCTGATCCAATCTCCACAATTTTTCTCTGTCTTTATCAGTCTCCTTTAACTAGCACAAGATCTGGGAATGCTTTTCATGTATTGTAAGCACTTGGAAAACTGGAGGCAAGAATGAACAGTATCTGATAGGATTCTTCAGGAGGTTATGTCCCCTAAAGAATAATGTACATATTCTCCAAGATCTTCTGGCAAAATTAACTGACTCTAGTCATTTAGACTAGTTAGTCTAGTCAGACTCGAGTCAGTTAATTTTGCAGTAAATCTCCTCTGTCTCCCTTATAGGGTCATTAGCCAATGACACAACATAAACGCACAGTCACTAGCGCTAAGCACAAAGGTGACTCCTCTATGCTGACATGGGATTCACCAGTAGAGTAAGGGTTAGATTTCAGCTCTTGTTCTTGCCCTTGGCTGAGTACCTTCGACACTGTAAAACTCTTGAGTGCTGATAATCTGTACAGTGAATGGACTCCACCAAGGTACCTGGTCAATGGTGATGACGGTGAGTGGGAGCTATACACAAGTGCCCTTCTTGCCACATGTATGTCTCAGCACGCAGGTCATGTGCCTGAAAATAGGATATGCTCACTTCACAAGCAGACTCTGTCTGTGTGCCCAGCCCTGTACCCACTGCACAGCACCTTACAGCTGTGGGTGGCTCGCACATTACATGGATGCATGCTACAGCCCTGATTCCTGGCTTACTTTCCAATAAAGCCCTCTGCAAATACAAATGTTCCTCTTAGGGGCTGCCGATTCTTCTCCAGTTGTGCAAACTTTTCCTTGTTTTCTCAAGCTTGTAGGACTCAGGGTCACTTGAAAAGATGATTTGCATTTTTTCAAGGAAGCAGTTAGAAACCTAAGTTGCTCCAGGGAATTGTCTTATCAGCATGTTCCTAAGCCTTATGGGGAATCTACTTCACACACTACCTTTGGGAATTTTGTCATGCTCCCTGGCTAGCTACATTGCCATACAGGTGGGAAGAAATTTTGGGGTGCACCAGCTGAGGAGCATCCAGACCTCATTTTAGGCAAAGTCAGAAGGCTGATCAGTATCACAGCCTGTGTGTGGTAGGTTTTCTTAAATATGGCCACCAGAGGGCGGTTTTGGGACTTCTCTGAAGAAGTCCTGCGGTGAGCTGAAGGGTTTCCTGAGTTGCCTTAGACTTTCCAGCAACCTAAGTTAAACAGGAACCTGGCTTTGTTCTTCATTCACCCACTTTTTTTTCTGCTGAGTGAGTTATCTTGAGGCAAATGGATTTTTCAGACATTCATTTCTTCATCAAAGTGAATATACAATAAATATGCTGGTGTTATGAAAGTATCACCAAAAGTATCCTCCCATCAGCAGCATTTGAGAAT